>SJYC01051272.1:0-19037 GCA_006408675.1 Madoqua kirkii | reverse complement strand
AACTGGTTGGGGCATAGACTTGGATAACTATGATATTGAATTTTTTGCCTTGGAGACAAATAGAGATCATTCTGTCATTTTTGAGATTGCATCCAAGTAATGCATTTCAGACTCTTTTGTTGACCATGATGGCTACTCCCTTTCTTCTGAGGGATTCCTGCCCACAGTAGGAGATATAATGGTCACCTGAATTAAATTCACCCATTCCAGTTCATTTTAGTTTGCTGATTCCTAGAATGTCGACGTTCACTCTTGCCATCTCTTGTTTGACCACTTCCAATTTGCCTTGATTCATGGACCTGACATTCCAGGTTCCTATGCAATATTACTCTTTACAGCATCGGATCTTGCTTCTATCACCAGTCACATCCACAGCTGGGTACTGTTTTTGCTTTGGCTCCATCCCTTCATTCTTTCTGGAGTTATTTCTCCACTGACCTCCAGAAGCATATTGGGCACCTAATGACCCTGGAGTTCCTCTTTCAGTATCCTATCATTTTGTCTTTCCATGCTATTCATGGAGTTCTCAAGACAAGAATACTGAAGTGGCTTGCCATTCCCTTCTCCAGTGGACTGCATTCTGTCAGACCTCTCCACCATGACACACCTGTCTTGGGTTGTCCCGCAGGCATGGCTTGGTTTCATTGAGTTAGGCAAGGCTGTGGTCCTAGTGTGATTAGTTTGACTAGTTTTCTGTGAGTATGGTTTCAGTGTACCTGCCCTCTAATGCCCTCTTGTAACACCTAACATCTTACTTGGGTTTCTCTTACCTTGGGTGTGGGGTATCTCTTCACAGCTGCTCCAATAAAGCACAGCTGTTGCTCCTTACCTTGGACAAGGGGTAACTCCTCACTGCCACCCTTCATGACCTTCAAGGTGAGATAGCTCCTCTAGGCCCTCCTGCGCTGGCGCAGCCACTGCTGCTTAAACGTCGGGTTGCTCCTCCTGGCCGCAGCCCCTGGCCTCAGGTGCAGGGTGGCTCCTCCCAGCCTCCCCTAACCTTGGACGCAGGGTACCTCTTCCCATCCTCCGCCCCTGACCTCGTACTTGGGTAGCTCCTCTCGGCCATTCCTGCGCCGTCGCAGCGTGGCACTCTCGGCCACTGCCCCTGACCTCGGACCTGGGGTAACTACTCTCGGCCGCCTCCATTTGGGCATTGGGTCCTCCAGGCTTCTCCCCCTGACCTCGGACGTGGGATAGCTCCTCTCGGCCACGCTTAGTTCACCGGTCACAGCCGCCGCACTTAGACCATTCAAGTATGACCTAAATCCCTTACAGGTATACAATGTAAGTGACAAATAGATTCAAGGGATTAGATCTGATAGGCAGAGTGCCTGAACAATTATGGATGGAGGTTCATGACATTGCATATGAGGCAGGGATCAAGATCATCCCCAAGAAAAAGAAATGCAAAATGTCAAGAAGATTGTCTGAGGTCTTACAAATAGGTGAAAAAAGAAGAGAAGTTAAAGGCCAAGGAGAAAAGGAAAGGTATACCCATTTGAGTGCATAGTTCTAAAGAATAGCAAGGAGAGATAAGAAGGCCTTTCTCAGTGATATAAAGATTGAATGAGGTAATCTATGTAGGACAAAGTGTCTAGCGCATAGTAGGACTTTAGTAAATGGTACACAGGAAAAAAAAAAAAAAGAAGAAGAAGCTATAAACTCACGTTTATGCAGCATTGTCTGTGTGTCAGAGACAGCCCTAGAGGCAGAGATGCTGTGGTAGTTGAACTGACCTGATCCCACCCTTCCGGGAGGCTCCAGAGTCCAGAGGAAGACCCACGCAACCAGTAAACCTAGAAATAAATCTAACCCTGTAAATTGTGATTCAGCCTAGGGAAAGATTAACATGGTCTGTTTATGGAGAGTAACAGGTGGGACCTACTTTGTGAAGGTCAAGGAAGATTATGAAGTCTGGAAAATCCTGCATATGATAGTTCCCTTCTTGAAATTCATGACATTCATTAGCATATTAAAGACTGAGAACTCTTCAATAAAGAAGTGAAGAAATCCATTTAATTTTGTTTAACCTAGATTTTTCCAGATTGTTTTGACTACAGCCTATTTTTCCCTGCAGAAGACCTTTTAATGATCCTTTTTAAAAGTTAGTGTTCTGCTGAGCACATGTGGGGCTGAACTCAGCCAGCATTTCTCTGTAATTAGCTGCTTTTGGCAGCTCCAGGCAGGACTCTTTTATTTGGTTATGCTTTAGATTACAATGACAATACTTCTGGTGAAAAAGTGTTTCCAGGTGTCACATTCATCCCATTTTTTTTCAGTGCTATTGATTTTTCCTCTCTCTTTGAACTTCTTTCTTGGTACATTTCTTCATGTCTCTTTGTTAGGGAACTAGTTTTCACTCTTTTTGCAGAGGGGTGAAAAGATCTTTTTCAATGGGCAGTGAATTCAGGTGAGTTACACAGCAGGCATCGCAGCATGGAGGTTTGACAGCATTTTCCTGGAGCCAGCTAGAGGCATCTGTACCTGGGTTGTGAGAGCAGATGTCCTGTTTAGAATTCAGAAGTGACAATGAGGCCTCCATGCCAGCTGGCAAAGATGTCCTGGGCATTCCCTGATCCATGCCAGCAGGGAGGAAGAGAGAGAACAGAGACACAGAGCTTCCAACCTCAGTGTCACTCTGCAGGATAAGTGAGGCTAATCCATTGCTGCTCAATTTCACAGTAGAGCAGGGAGCAGGCAAAGAATGACCTTCGGGCACAGGAAAATGCCCTTGTGCACAAGATGTTTCATACTTCAAACTTGAGAGGGAACTAGAAATTCTGCCATTTGTCTACCATTGGGAAGGCTTAATGAAATACAGTATTTCCTGAAATTAAATTGCAAATATTTCATGAACTAGAAATCACATGGATCTATATTTGTATCCTGACACCAAACCTAAGCTTTGTGATAAAGAAGTGAAGAAATCCATTTAATTTTGTTTAACCTAGATTTTTCCAGATTGTTTTGACTACAGCCTATTTTTCCCTGCAGAAGACCTTTTAATGATCCTTTTTAAAAGTTAGTGTTCTGCTGAGCACATGTGGGGCTGAACTCAGCCAGCATTTCTCTGTAATTAGCTGCTTTTGGCAGCTCCAGGCAGGACTCTTTTATTTGGTTATGCTTTAGATTACAATGACAATACTTCTGGTGAAAAAGTGTTTCCAGGTGTCACATTCATCCCATTTTTTTTCAGTGCTATTGATTTTTCCTCTCTCTTTGAACTTCTTTCTTGGTACATTTCTTCATGTCTCTTTGTTAGGGAACTAGTTTTCACTCTTTTTGCAGAGGGGTGAAAAGATCTTTTTCAATGGGCAGTGAATTCAGGTGAGTTACACAGCAGGCATCGCAGCATGGAGGTTTGACAGCATTTTCCTGGAGCCAGCTAGAGGCATCTGTACCTGGGTTGTGAGAGCAGATGTCCTGTTTAGAATTCAGAAGTGACAATGAGGCCTCCATGCCAGCTGGCAAAGATGTCCTGGGCATTCCCTGATCCATGCCAGCAGGGAGGAAGAGAGAGAACAGAGACACAGAGCTTCCAACCTCAGTGTCACTCTGCAGGATAAGTGAGGCTAATCCATTGCTGCTCAATTTCACAGTAGAGCAGGGAGCAGGCAAAGAATGACCTTCGGGCACAGGAAAATGCCCTTGTGCACAAGATGTTTCATACTTCAAACTTGAGAGGGAACTAGAAATTCTGCCATTTGTCTACCATTGGGAAGGCTTAATGAAATACAGTATTTCCTGAAATTAAATTGCAAATATTTCATGAACTAGAAATCACATGGATCTATATTTGTATCCTGACACCAAACCTAAGCTTTGTGACCTTGCTTACCCTCTCTAAGCCTCAATTTTCTTTCTTTCTTGTTTTTTTTTTTTTTTTTAATATTTATTTGTTTGGCTGCAAGTCTTAGGTGCAGCATGTGAGATCCTCATTGTGGCCCACGTACTCTCTAGCTGAAGAGTGTGGGCTCAGTTGTTGTGATGTGTGGGCTTAGTTGCCCCAAGGCATGTGAGATCTTAGTTCCCCAATCAGGGACAAACGCACATCCCCTGCATTGCAAGGCAATTCTTAACCACTGGAACACCAGGGGAGGCCCAAGCCTTAGTTTTCTCATCCATTGCTGTCTCTGTTCACCTCATGAGGATTAGCTGGGAAGTGGCAAGTGCAGTGGCAGGCACTTGGTAGGATATACTAAAATGACATCTTGCCTCCCCTGTCACAGAGCAAGAGCAGAGAACAATGGTGAGAAATAGGAAAAAGGATTTGAATATGTAAGAGCACCCAAATATCTGGAGCATGGGGCCCTTAGAGCCTGCACGCTGCTGGTTGCATGCAATAAAATGTGAGGGCATTTAGAAGCATAGAAGTAAGGAAGGGCCGTATGGCAGGGCTCTAGGGAGCACGCTGGATCCCTGACGCCATGACTCAGCGAGGCGTGGGCCTGCAGTGAACAGTGAGAGCCGAGGAGCAGCTGTGTGACTAACACTGACATTTTGCTCTGGGCCCCAGGTGACCACCTGGCCAGCAGCAAAGCCCCACCTTTAAATGATCATCCCGCTCAGCTTCCTCATTTCACAGGTAGAGAAACTGACATATGGGAAGCAAAACTGTCCTGCTCAGTGAGACGACATGATCTAAGAAATCTGTTTCTTAAGCCTCATCTTCTTTTTCCACTACACTTAGTACTGCACACCAGAGCAAATAGCCCTGTACAGGGGAAGCGTCCTTACTATGCTTTTGCTTTGGGGACTAGAATAGTCTCAGCACTGGGCACAAAGCACAAAGCCAGGCAGTGTATTTGAACCCAGATTATTAAGAAACCATCTAATAGGCATCTTTTATTCTTCCCTTTTGCTCCTTCCTCGTTCTGTTTTTTTGAACATGGTGATGGTGCAGTGACCATCTCATGACCCTGAGGATACCTGGAGGTGGCGCCAAGGAGGAAGGGGAGAAAAGTGAAAAGAGGCCAGGCCACTGAAAACCATGGAGCCACCATAGCGGTCTGGACTGTTCACTGTGGGCTTATTTGACACCAGAAAAAAGTCTCCATTTCATCAGTGTGTTCGTGTGGGCCTGTAGTATAGTATCAGACAAACTTGGCTGCAAATCCCAGCTCTTGATGACTTTAAAGAACCTAGTTAATTTTTTTCAGGAATTTCCATTTCCTTATAAATACTGATTGCCATTAATTAGATACTCTGTGCCAGGAATTTGCTGCTTTCTTTTCACACATCATAGAGTAAGTGTCATCTCCATTGTACAGGTGAGAAAACTGAGGCTGAGGTTGGCAAGTAAGTTGCCGAAGGAAGAATTCAGACCCAGAATTGTCTGGCTCTGGACAGCAATGTTCTTAAAACAATAGGTGTCCATACAAAAAGAATGAAAGATTTGTACTGCAGGATTTGTTGGGAGGATTATGTAAAATTGTGTAACAAATGAAAGATAGGAATCATACTGCATGGTAGCTATTTTAAGAATTTTTACATTAGTTTTAGTTTCATGTTTTGTTTTTGCTTTTCTTTTTTTCCTTCGGTCTGCTTCAGCTCTTAGTTGCAGCAGTAGGAACCTTTGCTGTGTTGTGGTGGATATTTCATTGTGGGTCATGGTCACTCTCGCTGTGGGGCACAGGCTCTAGACTCCAGAATGCTGGCTCAGTAACTGTGGTGCTTGGGCTTAGTTGCTCTGTGGCATGCAGAATCTTAGTTTCCCAACCAGGGATTGGACCCACATCCCCTGCACAGCAAGGCAAATTCTTAAACACTGGAGCACCAGGAAAGTCCTGGTTTTGTCTGTTTGCTTTGTGAGTCCTAGAAAAAAATCTATGGGCAAAACAAAATGTAAAGTAAAAGGATTAGTATAGGAGGGCATTATTCCTCTGTTATTCCTGGCAGTGGCCAATTATTTATAGATGATTTCAAAGCTAGCACTGTCTACTGTAGGGGCTTCCCTGGTGGTTCAAGGGTCAAGAATCTGCCTGCCAATGCAAGAGATGCGGGAGACTCGAGTTCAATCCCTGCGTAAGAAAGATCCCCTGGAGGAGGAAATGGCAACCCACTCCAGTATTCTTGCCTGGAAAATTCCTTGGATAGAGAAGCCTGGTGGGCAACAGTCCAGAGGGGTCTCAAAAGAATGGACATGACTGTGCATGTGCGCGCGCGTGCACACACACACACACACACACACACACACACACACACTCTGCACTTTGTACTGTATCTCAGGGCTACTCAGAAGGGCACTGGACGGGCAATATCAGGAAATTTGTTCTAATCTGGATGTATTAGTAACTCACTGTGTGAACCTTGGAAAATCTTTTCCATTTTGTGGATTCTAGTTTTGGGCTCTGTAAGCAGAGATGGTTAGATTGACTTATCTCTAAGGACCTCTTCCTATTGCTTCTCTGATTATTTCAGACACACAGAGAATGGGCATACCACCCTACCCCCTTCCAATAGAATACTTATTTCAGTGAAGTCTTCAGTCATTTCAGGATACAATATATTCCTATTCAAGGCCAATGTTAATTTCAAGGCCACTGCTCATATATGTTACTTTTAACATCTAATTACCAAATCCTTTTTCTTCAACACAGGTACTGTAGTTACTTCTAAAAATTCCTTTTAGGACATTAGAATAAGGAAAACTCACAGATAAAATCAAAGTATCAATAACCCTAAAATCTGACTTCCTTTCCAAATCATGTTTTGTTTTGAGTCAGTGTTTCCCACCTGACAGTAATACAAGGTGCTTACAAGCTTTCAGGATAAAGAGAAAGCAGCCCAAATCACACATCATTCTTAGAGAGGCTGTGAATCACTCCAGGGGCTCTGGCAGTTGTCCTAGTAAAAGCTGCATCCTACACTTGGCCCATTATACATCCTAAGATCCCAAAACTCCCAAGGTGTCAGCCATGGGAATAATTGTGAGGAAGGATTCAGAGACAGTGTTGGGGAAGGTATGTATCCAGGAGACTGGGAAATTGGTGTTATCTTCTCAGCATCCAGCCCTGCATGCCCTTCAGCATCTAGAGGGATCTCTAGTTGAGGCATACAAACCCTCAGTTGTGGTATGTGGGGTCTAGTTCCCTGACTGGGGGCCCTGGCACTGGGAGGGCAGAGTCGTACCCACTGGATCACCAGGCAAGTCCCAGAAGACTGTATTTTGATTCACCATGTCTCACCTCAATGCTTCCATGTAGGAGGAAATGCCAACCCCCTGGCTGACAGGTTAGCCAGCCTCTGGTCACACCTTTTGCGTGAGTACCAACCACTGTCTACTGGTAGAGATATGAAGCTCACCAATCAATGACTGACTTTGACCTGAGCAAACACACTGCTGGTCGCTCTCCCAGGAGTAACAGTTCTTACTCTCCCACCTGGCTTCTCTCCTTATACACCTGAAGCCCTGGGTTTCTTATCTGAGGATGGAAGCCCTGACTGCTGTGGATCAAGAGGAGTCTGCAGCTAGCGCTGGTCCTCCTGGAGCTCAGATGAGGCACCTTGAGGAGCTGCCATCAGCTTGGCCTCTTATCACAATTGTTTGGAGAGAAAAATGAGAGTACTTGGGAGTGATTTAATTGTATGGATTGCGATGTCTCACTTTGCTATTGATTTCATATATTCAAGGAGTCTTTAAAGTGATTATTCTTGGAATGGCCAACCACCACCACATCGATTTCTGTGAATTTGATGGTGTCTGGAGAAGATCCAGTCCTCCTGGGTGGCATACATTTGGAAGGGAAGTGGCAGACCTTTGCTAATGAGGTTCTAAGAGGACAGTGTTGAATACAGAGGAGTGGGCAATGTGTCTGGCTCAGAGCTGCTGCTGCTGCTGCTGCTAAGTCGCCTCAGTCATGTCCAACTCTGTGTGACCCCATAGACAGCAGCCCACCAGGCTCCCCCATTCCTGAGATTCTCCAGGCAAGGGCAAGAACACTGGAGTGGGTTGCCATTTCCTTCTCCAGTGCACGAAAGTGAAAAGTGAAAGTGAAGTTGCTCAGTTGTGTCTGACTCTTAGCGACCCCATGGACTGAAGCCTACCAGGCTGCTCCGTCCATGGGATCCTCCAGGCAAGAGGACTGGAGTGGGGTGCCATTGCCTTCTGCAGACTGCTTTAAGCACAGCCAGCATGGCCCACTTATGCTGCTCCCAGTCTTGTCCTTCTGGCTGGATGTTCATTTCCCCCAGCTCTACATGCCCCAGCCCTGGGAATCTGGAAACCAGAATAAGAGGAGCACCATAACACTTTAGTATAGGAAGAAACTTCTTAGTCCTCATACCATTTTTATATGAGTTTGTGCTTGCACATGAGAAGTCTATATATCAATTAAACAGGCAAACATATTAGCAGTGACTCTCTTCTGGTAGATAGAATATAGGTTATTATAATTTTCTGCAGTTATTTTTCGTCTTCAGAAATATATTGGTATGACCAAAAATATATTTCAAAAAAGGACTATGTCCTCTGACTCAGTGGTTCACCTTTTGGAATATAGCCTAAGTTAGTAATTTAAAACACAGAAAATATAGTTTTGTATAAACATGATCTATAGCAAGCTAATTTTTTATACCAGCAAATGAGCTATACTTTGAAAATTAATCTAATATGCAATAATAAGGATATATAAGATTATATAAATGTTGATACAGTTATAGTGTAGACTATTATGTGATCTTT
Organism: Madoqua kirkii; assembly: GCA_006408675.1. Taxonomy (NCBI): domain Eukaryota; kingdom Metazoa; phylum Chordata; class Mammalia; order Artiodactyla; family Bovidae; genus Madoqua; species Madoqua kirkii. Next base: position 10,351 of record SJYC01051272.1, on the reverse strand, counting down.
TAAAACATTTTTCAAAACACTTTTAAAGACTTGGGAGAAAGTACAGTGCATATTGTAGAAAAAATGTGACTTTTGAACTTTATTCACAATGTAATTCATTTAAAATATAACTATAGTTCTCTAAAATATGCAGAAAACTGTTTGGTTGGTACCTTTGTATGGCAAAATCCTGAGTGACTTCCTCATATTTTTTTCGGCTTTAAGTTTCCATTAGTGAACATGCTTTATAGATATATATACACACATATTCATTAAAAATTTCTTATCAGAAGGAGTTTTCAACCCTGGAAACTAGAGCTTTGCTTATTTAAACTCTAAGGAGAGCAGTCTAGCCTTACGTGAATGTAACTTTTGTTGCTATTGTTGCCCTCAATCTTTCCCAGCATCAGGGTCTTTTCCAATGAGTCAGCTGTTTGTATTAGGTGGCCAAAGTATTGGAGCTTCGGCTTCAACATCAGTCCTTCCAGTGAATATTCAGGACTGATTTCCTTTAGGATGGACTGGTTGGATTTCCTTGCAATCCATGGCACTCTCAAGAGTCCTCAATATCACAGTTCAAAAGCATCAGTTGTTTGGCTCCCCACTGGAAACACTCTCTGCCGTGTTCTTTCCATCTTCTTTGAGGTCTCAAACTACTGCCTCTTCCCCAGGGTAGCTCCCACCGCAATGAGGCTGTTGTTGTTCAGTTGCTCAGTTATGTCCAACTCCTTGTGACCCCATGGACTGCAGCACACCAGGCTTCCTTATCCTTCACCAACCCCTGGAGCTTGCTCAAATTGTCCATCAGGTCAATGATGCCAGCCAACCATCTCATCCTCTGTCATCCCCCTTTCCTCCTGTCTTCAGTCTTTCCCAGCTTCAGGGTCTTTTCCAAAGAGTCAGCTTTCGCATCAAGTGGCCAAAGTTTTGGAGCTTCAGCTTCAACATCAGTCCTTCCAATGAATATAAATGACTGATTTCCTTTAGGATGGACTGGTTTGATCTTCTTGCAGTCCAAGGGACTCTCAAGAGTCTTCTCCAGCACCACAGTTCAGAAGCATCAGTTCTTCGGCACTCAGCCTTCTTTATTGTCTAGCTCTCACATCCATATGTGACTACTGGAAAAACCATAACTTTGACTATATGGACCTTTGTAGGCAAAGTAATGTCTCTGCTTTCTAATACACTATCTGGGTTTGTCATAGCTTTTCTTCCAAGAAGCAAGTATCTTTTAATTAACTTTTTATATTCATCTAATTTTTTCCTAACTTTAGGATTAAATGCTTATGCAATTACTGAACCAATATCTAGAATAATCTCACTAGTTATTTGGAAATCATGTTACATGGGAATGCAGAGGCACACAGGTCAAATTAGCTAGAGGGTATGAAGTCAGACATTCCGTCTTCAGAAGACGGGACTCCAGGAAGTGCATTAATCAGCCTCTGTCTTTCTCTATAGAAATGCTTATTCTACTCAGAGACCAAGTTCTGATTTGATCCTTTCATATTGAGGTGGTTGGCAATTATAATTGATGGTGGGTTTGGCTTATTGCTACATTTCTCACACTGCCACCAAACTGTACAACTGTGAGAGGCATGGTTCTCTGTGTTCAGCATACTCTGGAGCACTCTATGCGAGGCATCTCAGAGAAATATCCTCCAGAAAGCATTTTCCACATAGCGTTCTGGTGGGCAAATGCCCCCTGGAGGAGCAGGGCCCCTGAGTTTTACACAAATTCCTATAGTATTGACTTCTCACCACTCTTCTCCCATCAAACATCATATTTCAGTTGGGAATTGTCTATATTAACCAGAAACTGAAATAATGGTCAATATAGACATCAGAGAAGGAAGTAGAGGTGGTTAAAACATGTGGGGAAATTTGACACTTCTAACCCAAATCAGATTCTGAAATCCTTAAAATAGCAAGTGTTTTAATCTTCACTTCCTAAGTAAAAGTCTACTGACTCTACTATTATGGGAAATTGTGATTAAATCAATACCGTGTATTACTGATATTATCTTGTGATGTGCCAAGTTTGAATGGAACAGTAGGTTTAAAGCAGGGTCATTTGTTTGATTGGCTAAATTATTTAAATGGTTATACATTATAATTATATAAAGATTCAATCAAAGCTGAGCTCTACCTGCCCTCACCTCCAAAAGAGAAGCAAAGGATAATTTTTTTTTTAGAGTGTCTTCATCAGTGTGGCTAGTCTCCTCTATGCTATAGTAAAATGAGCACCCCCATGTCTTAGGCTTACAGCAACAAAGATCTGTCTCCCACATTAGTCTGATATGAATCAGGGACTTCCCTGAGTGACTTGTCTCCTCCAGGCAGTGGCCCAGGGAACCAGGCCTCTTCCATCCTGCTGTTGTACCACTTGGCATCTTTTGCTTCTGATTGTGCACACAAATGACATAGAGAGGGACCAAAGAAAACACACTCCCATTCTGAATTCATATGAACCTTCCCCCAAAGATGCTCAGTTACTGGCTCTTTAGTGAGGACTTGCAGCCTCTGCCACAGACAGGAAGTCGATTGTTGTATCCCAGCTGGAGGAGTATGTTCCCACTAGGGAGCTCATGTCCCTCCTGTGACAGCTCGGTGCCTTCTGGGCCCCAGTGTGAGTCCCCCAAAGAGAATGGATCTGTCCACAGGGCCAGTCAGTTCCTGACATCAAACTCAGCTATCCTTTCAGCCATAGCCCATTTGGGTCACATTTTCCTTGAACTAACACATATATTGGTGCCCTAAGATGTGGGCATATTCTGCCACTCTAGTTCCCTTGAGAACTGAGACATCCACCTCTGGACTTTTATTCACCCTGTTACTTTCTTCCATAACAACCCCTCTACTCGTAAACTCCAAACCCTGCTTATTAAAATCCGTCCTTTGTTAAGACATATTTTGAAAGACACCACTTCTTTTATGAAGTCTCTGGTCCTGTCAACTAAATGTTCATTGTTTAACAGATATTTATTGAACATTTCTTAAATGAGAAGCACTGTCTTTGTCCCTGAAGAACTTGTGTCCAACAAAATAAATTCTCTGATCTTGTACAGTTTTCTTCTAGTTGAAGGAGATAATAAGAAAGAAAGTAAATGTTTTTAAATTCACCAATCGTAGTAATGGCTGTGAGGAAAATAAAGTATTGTGACAAAGGGAGATGGACTGCTTTAGTGTGGACAGAGGGCTTTTTGAGAAGGTACCATGAGAGCTGACTCTTGAAGGTGTGTGCCATTCTTCATCCAGGGCTCGCCGCAGTGTATTTGTACCACCTGTAAAATACTTCTCATAATCTACATGATGTTTGTTTTCCTTCTACCTCTTCACCCAGTGGATTAGATTATGAGCTTACAACATCTAACCAAATATGTAACGCCTAACATAGTGCCTGGCAATGGCTGCTTAATAAATGGAAGCTTAGCTTACTGAACACACATGCACACATGCACACACACACACGCACACACGCAGTATAAGTGTTCAGATGTGGACTGTTGGATTGAGGAGAATTGAATTGACAAGACATCATTAGCAGTAACCCACGGTGTTAAAAACACACAGTCTCCTGTCTAGTTTGACAGCGAGTCAGTCTCTCGGTGGCATCTCTCAAGTCAGACAGCGAATTGAGAGTCACCGCCAGTCTTCCACATGTCACCGAACATACAGCTGGCCCAGAGGGTTTTCCTGGCATCTGTGCATTTCCTCGCGTACTTTAGTGGCTAGGGCTCATGCTTAGGAGAAGAGGATAAAATATGCTCCCTACAGGGCAGGGCATCTGGTCAGGGAGTGGCTGTGGAGCAGGCGGGGCTGCTCCGGCTATCATCTGCTGCAGTCCTGGCCAGTTTCTAGAGTACTGAGTGCAGAAGGCTGTGATGGGCTTAATACCCTTGCTGTGACAAGGCAAACAATATAATACTATTTTTATTATTGTTTTGTTCCTAAACAAAGCCTTTGACATGCCTTATTTCTTTCATTCCTCCTAACAGCTTTTTGAGATTGGTTCTGTTATTACTGATAACACTGATCCACGTTCCATATGCAGAGCTGAGGTCTCACCAAGTTAAGAAACGTGTCCAGCTTGAGAGCTGGTAAGTGATGGAGCCATGTTCAGAAGTCTGATTCCAGAGCCCATGTGTGAGTGACACTGCAACTCTAAGACGGGCATTGCTCTGTGAATTAAGTTGGCACTGCTTCCTGACCCAGGAATGGAACCTAGGTCTCCCACATTGCAGGCAGATTCTTCAGTGTCTGAGCCACCAGGGAAGCCCTTGGTGGTTATACAGATGCTGTCTTATACAAGGCCATTTCTGAGTTAAGTTATGCTGGCCATTTCTCTAGCAGAGAAAAGGACTAGCTTTGTAATAACTGCTGCTGCTGCTGCTGCTGCTAAGTCGCTTCAGTCATGTCCTACTCTATGCGACCCCATAGAGGGCAGCCCACCAGGCTTCCCCATCTCTGGGATTCTGGAGTGGGTTGCCATTTCCTTTAATTTATGACTAAAAACACCAGCAAGGTGACATTATCAAACACATGGGACTTCGTTGCTGATGTGCCTGTTTAATTGCCCTCCTTAGTGCGCCATTCTTTCTAAAGGATTATTTTCATGAGCTGTGAGTGACTTGACTCACATGGTGACGTGTACCCTTCATCTGCTGCAACTTAGAGGCGTTAAGCAGCACCCTCACAAGGTGACTCACCTGGGATGTTCTTGCCAAACAAGGATTGGGTGTTCAGACAGCCCCATGTCAGAGCGAACTTAAGCCTCAAATTTCACTTCACCTTCTTAAAAATCTCCTTTCCATTTCAACAGTCGCTCTCCAGTTCCAGCTCCACAAGGTGTGTGTTAAGTATTTTTATGCCAAAATTAGCCTTGCAAAGGTCAAACTTTACCATCCTTTCCAAAGGATGTCCCCAAACATTTCATTTTAGGAGGATGAACTCTTGATGCCATCATTATCAGTTAGCTTAATGGCCTTGCCAAGCTGTGTCCTTATACCCACACCCTGAGGCCATCGTATAAACGTGTATGCATCACCATGCACCTGGAGGCAGGAAGCTACATGCAACTCTCCTTTGTGTGACCACTGAGGTGAATCACATTGTGTGAACTGATAGGCCTGCCAAGCCTTGCCTGCAAAAAAAAAAAACAAAAAAAACCCCCACAAAACTCTTAGTTCCCAATAAGTGAGTGCCATATCAACCTGTATATTCTACTCAAGAAGTTACAAAACCTACCCTATAAAAATACCTAACCCTCATCTTACCTCATAGAATGGATGGATGCAGGATTCAGGCACCAGACATTCATAAGAAGCTGCTAATAGTTACAGGCATGAGAGGGAGCAACGATTCTAAAGTGGGTACCCACACCCCTCTTGAGGGCATCATGTAATGAGGTGTCTTCTGCTTCCCTATATGAACTATTGACCCAGTTCCTTGATCACTTTAAGTCCACAGGTCCAACTGTCCACAGGCTCCCCTCACATCTCAGTTGGCAAAGAATCCACATGTAATGCAGGAGACCCCGGTTTGATTCCTGGGTCAGGAAGATCCCCTGGAAAAGGGATAGGCTACCCATTCCAGTATTCTTGGGCTTCCCTAGTGGTTCAGTTGGCAAAGAATCCTCCTGCAATGTGGGAGACCTGGATTTGATCCCTGGGTTGGGAAGATCCCCTGGAGAAGGGAAAGGCTACCCACTCCAGTATTCTGGCCTGGAAAACTCCATGAGTTGGATAGTCCATGGGGTCACAAAGAGTCAGACATGATTGAGCAACTCTCACTTTCAGTTTTCACTTTCCACAGGTCCAACAGTTAGCTCATTACCTTACACAAAGAGAAAACTCAACAAAATGGTACATGAATGAGTGACTAGTGAAAAAAGTCCACACAGATCCCTGTGTCAGAGGACTAAGGCTTTTCTTTAAGGGGAGGTAACTTGGATAACAATGTAGCAATATACAGTGTTTCCAGGGACTTGGGTGCCAATTTATCAGTTGTGTCTTTTAGAGTAAACTCCATATATATCCAGTAAAAACCCTCAAGACTTTGTGCATCCAGACATATGGACTGTTGGTGGCTAGAGGAGGACCCAGCTCAGTCACTTAGCTGGCTTCCTAGTACAGTCAGTGTACCTCCTGAGAGATGGGTGTGTTTCAGGTAGGGGGCTGTGAGCTTGACAGGTGACCATGACTTTACCCAGGTCCTCATGTGACTAGAGGTGCTTACAGAACACCTCTCTGAGATGCGATGTGCTATATGTGGCCACAAGGTCCATCCATCCACCTGTAGAATATGGATCTTGCCTCATTGTCCTCAGTTTCTAAACACTGACTTCCCAGGCACACCACTTTCATCTTCCTTGATTCAGTGCTGTCTATACATACTCTTGAAATGAAATGTACATTTACTTGAAAAATGGCAAAAATCATAATGATGATAGTGGTGGTGATGCTGATAAGCCTTTAAGAAGTGCTTAAACAACTAGGCACCTCTTGTAAAATTTAATCTTCATGCGTCAACCACTATTATTGTCATTTTGTGGATGAAAAAACTACATCTTAATGTAAATATCTTACTAAGGTTAATTCAGCCTTAATTGGTTTACTTGGTTGATCCTTTGCACTCTGAGGAAAGCACCCTTATTTTCTTCTGTTTTCTGACTAATTGAAAATCAATTCTTTCTACAAAAGTCTTAGAGAATATTTATTTTATATCTCCTTCACAGTCCATAAGATAGATGAGTTGTAGTTTGTTAAATTCCATTCCAGGTTTCCTTAGTATAGTTCAGATTACTTCCTTGGGGCATGTTGATCAATAGCATAGTAGAGAAAGATGTTTTTAAAGCCATAAAGCTTAGCACAGCATTATTTATACCAGCAGCCACAGAAACATACATACAAAATTATCTTAGAGTGTTTAAAGCACTTAACGTATTTCTAAAATCTAAATTATCCAAATAGCATCATTAAAGAAGAAAACACGTAAAATGTATAAAATAAAGTGGATTTTTGGAATGACATTATGGATTTTGGGACAAGCTGTGGGCTATGTCAGGAAAAGGTCATTCGTTGGTCCTTTTATAAATGATGCTGTTTGGGAATTCTTCCCAGAGTAGTTAGAGATGGATGCAGAGCTTCGGTCCCCAGTCTGCATTTCTTTGCCAACTCTGTGATCAGTGGGTTACATTTGCTGCCTGCTACAGGATGGATTTGAGCAAAAGCTGGAAAATTCTGTTACTTCATCCTACATGTTTTTCCTGTTGGCTGAATGTAGGGTAAGTACAATGCCAGCCCCTTGTGGTGTGAGGTGCTGGTATAAAAGAGGAAGCAATGCAAGGCCAAAAGCATTTTTAACGCTGGGGTTCTCACAGAGTTTGGCCAAAATTCTGACTCCCAACCTGCCTCCTACCTCCACTCCCTTACTTGACCCATACCTGTGGGCTATTCAGAGAAATACTAGGACTCAAGGCCTTCTTAGCTTTGGACTGGTTGTTCTGGTACAAATACAACACAACTGAACTTCAGGATGGCGAATGTTTATAGGTCTGCCAGGGAGTACGCGCTGGAGAACTGCTTTTCTCATATTGGTTCAAACTAGGTCCTGGGGATAGGATCCAGTTTTGTGAATGCTGAAGGACCCAGTTTTGAGAATAATCAGCATTTTGGTCTTTCCAAACTATTTTGGGTCTAGCATGCATTCCTTCTTCCTCCTGGTGACATGGCTTGGGTCTGTAGGCAGCCCACCCAGGTCATGGTTTGCCCCTGCCTGGTTTAATAGTAGCTCGCTGCAGGGCAAGTCAGCAAAGTGGAGTGAAGCATCAGGGACCACACACCAGATTGCTGGACAGTTTCCTCTTTTTCTCTCAACTCATCTCAGAGATGTTTATTCTCAGATTTTTTTTACTCTTTCACCGTTATTTTGGCCATGTTTTGCGAGTTAATCTTTGTATTTAGGAAGCAAATGGTTTTCATGCTAATTTCTCCCCTAAGGCTCTATAGGCATTGTATAAACCAATATTTACTTTACTCCAAGATACAGGAATAATGATATTTGTGCAAAACACATTAGCTTCATTGGGTCTCTTTCCTGTTTCCAGTATGCATGTTTTTATAAACTTTTTGGCAAACATCACCTTTTTCTTCATTCACTAGATATTTATCAGATTATCTATAATATTCAGTTGACTTTCAGTTGGCCAGAAGAAGAGCAGAAAGCCAGTGCTTTGGGAGAGTAATAAAGCTGAAGGGCTAATGAGATGATTGCGCTGAAGTTTCCTTGCAATTCAACAGTGTACTTATGGATGGGAAGCTGTGTTAAAGACAGGTTACGCACAATGGTATGAAGCTGCAGGGCTGGATTTCAGTGCCTGCTCTGGTACTCACAGACTATGTGATCGGGGAAGGCCTCCTAATCTCTCTTAAGCTTGGGTTTTCATAAGAAGGAGATTGATTACCCCTAGATCAGAGGGTTAGTGAAAGGATAATATGAATTTATCTATATATATAAGGTATTTAGCAATGAGTCCAGGATATAATATTCATCACAAGGTAACTTTTATTAATATGAAGGACTTCAGTGAAGGGGCCGGACAGTCTTAATACTATTATTGGCTGAAACCCTGATGTCGGGACTTGTGTGAACCTGTACCTGTACAATTGCAGGAAACTAAATATCAGCTTTCCAAAAAGCAAAGGATGGATCACTAAAGTCACCAAACAACTGCTTATTTTAACATAGAAAATTACATCACAAAATAATATTTTGGCCAATTCTTAAATCGCTTTTAAGACCAGTAGATGGAGAGAGCCATAAATAACATTCTGATATCTGTTCTTCCACCCTTTTTCTATATAAGGTATTTAGCAATGAGTCCAGGATATAATATTCATCACAAGGTAACTTTTATTAATATGAAGGACTTCAGTGAAGGGGCCGGACAGTCTTAATACTATTATTGGCTGAAACCCTGATGTCGGGACTTGTGTGAACCTGTACCTGTACAATTGCAGGAAACTAAATATCAGCTTTCCAAAAAGCAAAGGATGGATCACTAAAGTCACCAAACAACTGCTTATTTTAACATAGAAAATTACATCACAAAATAATATTTTGGCCAATTCTTAAATCGCTTTTAAGACCAGTAGATGGAGAGAGCCATAAATAACATTCTGGTATCTGTTCTTCCACCCTTTTTCTCTGCCCTCACCACCTTCTTTTTACACACACACACACACACACACACACACACACACACATAAAGTACATAAATTCATAAATTACATAAATTCAAGTGGGATAATAAATTACATAAATTCAAATGGGATAATAACATGCAGAGTATTTTGTAGCCCTTACTTTTTCACTGAGTGAAATATTATGAATATTCCACTCTGCCTAATTAATAGCTGTATGGTATCAAAGTTGACTTCATCAATTGTTTGAAATTTGTTTAGAGTTTTTAAATATTTTAAGTGATACTTTGATAAAGACTTGAAACATATATATAAGTACATGCTGCTATTACATTCTTATAAAAACTTCTAGATGCAGGAGTTTGGGATCCTAGAATACATACTGTATTTTGGTCTTTTGTTGCATCTTGTCTCATTCAAAGTCAGTTTATACTCTTGTCCTGTGAATCCTGGTGTCTCTTCACCATTGCTTACTGGGGTATGTGCTGCGCATGCTGTGCTTAGCCATTCAGTTGAGTCCAGCTGTGGTACAGTCACTTTGAAAACTTGCCAACTTGAAAGAGAGAGATGGTATCTCAGTCTTCTTTTAATTTACATATCTTTGAAATTTTTTTACACACTTATTGGTTCTTCCTCCTTAGTGTACTACTTTTCCAAACTTTTTCTTTATTAAAAAATAGGTAAATTGTGGGATGAAAGTAGGAATACAGCCTCTTAGCGTATTTTGGTGACTCTCAGGACTGAAAGTAAAGTTAACGTAACAGCGACGACAGACACTGTTTCTTCACAGCAGAAACTGTGCCTAGTAGAGCACGGTGAGCCCTGGAGATGCTAACTGTGTTGTGGACATCTGACGATAGTTAGACCAGGGCTCCTGATAGTAGAAGTCATGATAATTAAGGACTTAGCCCCTAGGTAGCTACTGTGAAACAATGAATGAAAAAATCTCCATCCTAAAATATAAAGGTTTATTATAGCTCACCTGTAAATGCTACCTGAACCAGTTTCCAGAATGTTTTAGGGAATCTAGAAAGACATTTCTGCAAGTTATACTTGTAGAACACTAAGTTAATAGCCATACAGAGAAACTCAGAAGTTCAGGGATGTATAGTATCTAAAAAGATCATATGTATTATATGTATAATATGTGAGGATATATCAATATAAAT
>SJYC01051271.1:0-20582 GCA_006408675.1 Madoqua kirkii | reverse complement strand
CTGCAAGTTATACTTGTAAACACTAAGTTAATAGCCATACAGAGAAACTCAGAAGTTCAGGGATGTATAGTATCTAAAAAGATCATATGTATTATATGTATAATATGTGAGGATATATCAATATAAATTAGGATATATATATGCTACAGATAGTATATATACTCTTTATGTATGTGTATGTGTGTGTGTTTATATATATGTATACACACACTATATCCTTATATTTATATCTACAAACGAGAGAGAGATAACACATGAAAAGTCATCCTTAGCATCATTCCTGTTTCTGTTTTACAGTAGATATTCCACAAAAGCTGTTGTATGGATGGTGGTCATGGTGACTTTCATGCTTAATTTGCCTCTAAGCTTAGCATTTAAAGTGGAAACCTTTGAAGGGAACCTCTACCATAGGGTAATGAGCCCAGGAAATCAGGCAGAGCCCACCCATGTCCAGACTTCACTAATGTTTATAAATTCACCCTTCCTGTACCCAAACAATGTAAAGTAACAAGTCCTGGTTTGTTAGTGATCGTGTGTGTGAGTGTGTATTTAAAGGAGCACATGGGAATACCTATGATTATAGGGTCACAGTCCACAGCTCTATGAATCAAGGACCAAGGGCTGGAAAATAGATACTTAAAATGAGGAATTGTCCATAGAATTTGAAAAATGTCACTGCAATTTAATTTACTTCTCCTCCTAAGTTCCAAGGTCAGTTGAAACACCAGTACCTCACTCAAGTGAAACAGGCCCAGTGCCCTTACACCCACCCCTACCCCCACTGTCAGGCACATAGTTGAACACACCTCTCCCACCCCTAACATAAAGGCCCCATGTTTCCCAGCCAGCTCTCATTTTATGCATATCTCCCTGGAGAGGTAACTAGGTCACAGGTACCTCCTCTGACCCTGCTCTTCATCTTCATATCATGACCTTAAATCCCTTCTCCCTGAGTTTCAAGAGCAACATGCTTAAGAGGTGGACAATTTCTGCTTCCAAGCCTGACAGATAAGGATATCGTCTGACCTCTGCTACTTATTGCCCTGTGACCTGAAAAAAGTTACCAAAAGGAAAAAAAAAAGTTACCAGCTTCCTTTTTAGTGAAAAGAGCATAAAAATAGCATCACCTTCCCAAGGTAGTCATGTGTATTAAGTGCGATAAAATGTGCAAAGAATTTAGCAAGGTGGCACAAAGTAAGTGTGCAGTGGCTGTAAGCTCTCATTGTGGTTGTGATTGAAACTCTCCCAAATAGAAAGAGAGGTTGAGATTCTGCAATTACTGAAATGTCAGTCCCAAACTTCACAGAAAAAGGAGGGAGACAGAAGCACAGAGGTTTGTACTATTTAATGATAAAGCAAACTCATGAGACACCTCTGTAGATTCTTCCCCTCAGCTCCTTTCTGTTGCTTCCAGCTGGTTCTCAGAATAAGCTACGTGTACCCAGTTAAATTTCCACTTAAAAGTAAGGTAAAGCCACTTTTCTATTTGCTTTTAAGAACTGAACAAGGGAGAGAGAATTAGCTGAGGAGACGATGGTTCACCCCAGGCTTGGAAGGAGCCTGAGTCATCCCTACTCTTGGGCACAGGGTGCTCTGCTGGAGTCCTGTGCCCCTACAGACTCCTCCAGACCCAGGAGCAAGGAAGCTCCAAGCCAGACCCATCTTTTCTGCATGGAGGCAAAAGTGAAAACACCTAGGCTAATGTAGTTATCAGACCATTCATCACATCTGAAAAAGGAAAGAAAGAGTGTAGCAAAATTAAATATTTTCCATTTTAAAAGTTATTTCCATTTTAATTATAAAAATAACATTTGTTAGAGCAAATGTTGGAAATTTCCCCAAAATACAGTAAAAAATCTTTCCTATAATCACATAACTTATGCTAGCTCACTGTTAAGATACTCCCTTCCAGGCTTTTACATATACATTAAAAAGATGGGATGATATTTTAATCTCATTTCCTCACTTAATAGAACATAAATATCTGTCCATATGAATGTTAATAATTAGATATAAAACATAATTTTGATGGCTCCATAGTATTCTACCTTGTAATGATATCATTAGTTATTTAATTTATGTCTTATTTTTGTACATGTGACTCGTTCCTAATTTTTTTTATTCTTCGTCGTCGTCGTCGTCGTGAAGTGGCTCAGTCATGTCTGACTCTTTGCGACCCCATGGACTGTAGCCTACCAGGCTCCTCTGTCCACGGGATTTTCCAGGCACTAGTCCTGGAGTGGATTGCCATTTCCTTCTCCAGGGGATCTTCCCAACCCAGGGATCGAACCCAGGTCTCCTGCATTGTAGACAGACGCTTTACTGTCTGAGCCAATAGGTTCCTAACTAATGAACAGCCTTCTAGATACATCTATGAGCCCATTCAAGAGTATTTCCTCTGGTGTAGGTTAATTGGTATATGTAGTTATGAGCCTGCCCAAGATTATTTCTTCTGGAGGAAGTGGAATTGGGGGTTAACTGGTACATGTAGTTCAAATAATTTTGATATTTTGCCTGGGAAGTATGCATCAGTTTATACCCTACTAGTAGCCTCAGTTTAGTACAGTCGCTCAGTTGTGTCTGACTCTTTGCAACCCCATGAACCACAGCACCCAGGCCTCCCTGTCCATCACCAACTCCCGGACTCCACCCTAACCCATGCCCATCGTGTCAGTGATGCCATCCAACCATCTCATCCTCCATTGTCCCCTTCTCCTCCTACCCTCGATCTTTCCCAGCATCAGGGTCTATTCCAATGAGTCAGCTCTTCACACGAGGCAGCCAAAGTATTGGAGTTTCAGCTTCAGCATCAGTCCTTCCAGTGAATATTCAGGACTGATCTCTTCGCAGTCCAAGGGACTCTCAAGAGTTTTCTCCAACACCACAGTTCAAAAGCATCAATTCTTCGGTGCTCCGCTTTCTTCACAGTCCAACTCTCACATCCACACATGACCACTGGAAAAACCATAGCCTTAACTAGATGGACCTTTGTTGGCAAAGTAATGTCTATGCTTTTTAATATGCTGTCTCGGTTGGTCATAACTTTCCTTCCAAGGAGTAAATGTCTTTTAATTTCATGGCTGCAATCACCATATGCAGTGATTTTGGAGCCCAGAAAAATAAAGTCAGCCACTGTTCCCACTGTTTCCCCATCTATTTCTCATGAAGTGATGGGACCAGATGCCATGATCTTCGTTTTCTGAATGTTGAGCTTTAAGCCAACTTTTCTACTCTCCTCTTTCACTTTCATCAAGAGGCTCTTTAGTTCTAGCAGCCTATAAGATTTCAGATTCAGGGGCTAAATCTTAGCTAGTTTAAACCAGTAGTGATAATGCTTATCCCTTTCTAGTCACTAGGTTAGTCATGGGCATATGACACCGTTCTGGCCAGTAAAACTGAAGGGGCATCTCCTTGAGCATCTAGGAAATGGGTTCCCCTTTGATTAGAAGAGACACAGAAGAGAAAACTGTCCTTTTTCCCCCCCCAGTTCTTGAGGTGGAAGAGGATGTCGAGAAAGCGCTGCTGCACTCAGAGTGACTGGGCATGCGTGGAGGACAAGAAAGTGCAGAGAGAAAGGTGGGAAGAGCAGCTCCAGGCAGCGTGGTGAGGCACCAGATTAGCCCCAGGAGCTGGCTCCACACCAGACCTTTCGTATGAGGTAATAAGTGTTCTGAGCTACATTTATTCAGGTTTTCTGTAATTTGCTATGGAAAACATCTTACTTGGGTAATAAGCAAAAATGATAAACAATGGGCTTAATGTTCATTTTCTTGATTACAGTGAACTTGAACTTTTCTTTTTTTATATAACTTGACCACTTGTGGTGCTTCTTTAGTGAACTGTCTGTTGCCTTTTTCCTACAGATGTATTACCTTCATACTGATTTACTCTTTCAAATATTCTTCCTACTTTCAACATATAGAAGTTTTAAAATTTTCTGTTTCTGACCTATTGAATCTTTTTTTCCTCTGATTTCTTCTACTTTGTGCTTTGTATTTTCTCACAGAGGGAACAAGTATTCATCTATAATTTGCTCTAGTTATCTCTCAGTTTTGTTTGTTATATTGATTCTTTAAGATACATTTTATTGAATAGTATGAAATAATGATCAAGTTTTCACAGAATGTGGGAAAATCTTAACACTATTGAAAATAAGAACATCTCTTGTGATTCATAGTGTCTTTATCTATGTTCATACTACAACCAGGCCTATTTGATAGCTTACTGTATTACACATATATTACATTTCTATATGTTATAGGCCCAACATTATGCTATTTATATATTATTACATAGTTGTTTTTTAAAACAGCTATCAGATAAAGAGAAAATGTATATTTATAGTGTTTTTCATACCTTTGCTCTTTGCTTTATCATGGATTTGAATTACTATATGCAGTCATATCCCTACAGCCTAGAGAACATCCTTTAGTTATTCCTTGTCAGGTGGTCCTGCTAGCAACGATTCTCTCACTTTTAGGAATGTCTTTATTTCAATTTCATTTTTGAATGATAGCTTTACTGAATATAGGATTCTTGACTGATGGTTTTATACTGAGAATTTTGAATGCTAAGCACTGTCTCTGGTCTCCATTGTTTCTGCTGATGAGTCAGCTATTCATATTATTGTGTTCTTTTTGTAAGTGGTGAGTCATTTTCCTAGATGTTTTCAGCATCTTCTCCTTGTCGTTCGTTTCCAGAATTTTCACCGTGATGTGTTTCTGTGGATCTTTGCTTTCATTGTACTGTTCTTGTAGTTCACTGAGCTTCCCAGATATGTAGATTATGAAAATGTGGAAAGTTTTCACGATTTTTTTGAATATTTTTTCGATTCCTTTCCTCCTCTCCTTCTTTTATTCCTTTTATGTCATGCTGATGCACTTGATGGTGTCCCATGTTTGTCCAAGGCTCTGTTCACTTTCTTTCATTCTCTTTTCACTGTTCTTTGGCTTACTTATCTCTACTGCTCCTTCTTCAAGTTTGCTAATTTTTTCTTCTGCCAGTTAAGATCTACTGTTGCAACCTTCTAGTGATTAAAAAAATTCAGTTATTTGTACTTTGCCATTCTAGAATTTCCACTTGGTTTTTTTCCCTATATTTCTTTATTGATATTCTCTATTTGATGAGGCAGTGTCATTTTATCTCCCTTCACTTCTTTAATCATGATTTCCTTTAGTTCATGATCATATTTAGAATGGCTATTTTGAAGTATTTTTCTGGTAAATCTGACCTGTTCTCTCACAAGCTGTTTGTTTTGTCTGCTTTTGGCCCTTTATACCCTCAGGGTAGCACCTATGGGCACTGGCCTCCCTCCTCTGGGGCTTGCCGCTGTTACTTGCTTGTTTATATTTTAGTGACTGGCTGGATCACTGTGTTGGAGTCTGCTCCCCACTGCCTTCCTCAGCCAGTGTAAACCTCTGGTGTTGCTCCTAAGAGAGGCATGGTTTTAGGTGAGCCCGGTCAGGGTGACAGTGTTTGGGGAGGACTCTCTTTCTTCCTTTCCCTAATCATGTCCCCATATTTACATGCCATTGACTTCTCTGTCATTTTTGACAATGATCTGGGCATAAATTGTTCTACAAATGAATCCAGTCAAATTGAGGCTTCACTGAAGAAATAGTTTCTGAGGTTGGTGTTTGATATTTGTTCTGACCCCAGGGAAGTCCACTCTCAACTCTTTTATTCCATGATTTTCTACTATGAACTAGCCAGCCTAAAGTCCAGGCTGTATCTCCTCCCAGTTGCCTTTCATCATAGCCTCCTGTCTTCTCGAGAGCACCTTTGAATGTCTCTACTTTCTGTTGCAGATGAAGTCGGTTACTCTGTGGAGATATTAGGAGCTGTTTGTGGTCTGCTTCTCTTCTCAAGCAGCTGGTGGCTGGGGATAATGATGAGCTGCTCTCTGAGAGACACTTCTGTTCTAGGACCTGAATGCTCATTGTGTGTTGGTGTGCATGGTGGGAGTAGAGAGGGGAAAAGTAGCCTGAGGTCCTCTCAGTTTGCCTCTCCTTCATGGAACCACCACCTCATGAGCCTCCAAGAGTGTGGAGGGCATCAATATTCTCAACATGGTGTGTCCAAGATAGAGCCTCCATTCCACAAACAGGGTCTAGAAGGAAGAATGGAGTCCCTACCTCTCAACCACATTGTGCTGGGACTTAGCATCAGCAGCAAGTAGCTTGGAACATAATGAGAAATGCTGAAGCCTTTATCCTCCCAGGAAAAAAGACCTCTAACTGGGAGGGAGCAGGTGTGAGCACCCTGTGTTCTTGAGGGCAGCAGTCAGGAATGGAGTCTGTGCCACCTTTCTGAGCTAGGAGATGGGGAGCAAGGAATGTTTTTGTTCAGATACTATAGAGTCTAGTTTTTCTCACCAAATTTTTATAGATTTTCCTGTGTATTGTTGTTGTTCAGTTGAGAAGATTTTTCCGACTCTCTGTGACCCTATGAACTTCAGCACATCAGTCTTCCCTGTCCTTCACTATCTCCCAGAGTTTGCTCAAACTCATGTCCATTGAGTCGGTGATGCCATCCAACCATCTCATCTTCTGCCACCCATGTCTCCTCCTGCCCATAATCTTTCCCAGTATCAGGGTTTTTTCTAATGAGCCAGCTCTTTGCATCAGATGGACAAACTATCCGAGCTTTAACTTCAGCATCTGTCCTTCCAATGAATATTCATGGTTGATTTCCTTTAGGATTGATTGGTTTGCTCTCCTTGCTGTTCTTGTGTATGTTTCTTCATTTGCCATTTATATGTAAGACCATTTCTAGGGGTTTTAAATTGTTGTTTTTAATCATTTTTATTAGTTTTACTGAGGAGCAGGTCAGTGGAGCTCTTTGTGTTATCACACTGGAGGCAAGACAGAGAGCAGCAGCCTCCTTCCCACAAACACAGCCCTGTGCCCTTTCTATAGCTGTAGGTAGCTGCTAAGTAGCTTCAGTCGTGTCCAACTCTGTGCAACCCCAGAGACAGCAGCCCACCAGGCTCTCCCATCCCTAGGATTCTCCAGGCAAGAACACTGGAGTGGGTTGCCATTTACTAGTAGGTCATTAAAGCTTATTTATTGATGTGTCTTTTCTCAGTTAAGTAAAGTTGTATTTCAAGTGTCATTTATAGTTATAGTTTCCCCTACACACAAGTAGGTGTGATGAATCTTTTCTTTCTACAACCATCAATTAAAAGTTA
The DNA here is from genome assembly GCA_006408675.1 of Madoqua kirkii. Lineage (NCBI taxonomy): Eukaryota > Metazoa > Chordata > Mammalia > Artiodactyla > Bovidae > Madoqua > Madoqua kirkii. The sequence continues at coordinate 13,393 of SJYC01051271.1, read as the reverse complement.
GCATTCTTTCCCTTGAAATAACTCAGAAGATTTTTCAGAGTTTTTGTTTTTAACTGCTATAAATCACTTGGCATCCAACCTTGTAGTTTACCGAGACTTTTAATAAAAAGTTTTCCCAAAGTTTTTACCCAAATAATCAGTTAGATCAGTAGGACCAAGCCACTGCTATAACTTTATAATCTCCTTCTGTTCAGTATCAGGGTGGACAGATTTGGATTTTTTGGTAGTAGTATTTGAAGCTGGAGATGATTATATTACTTTAAACTGTTCATGGTTAATTCCACTCAAGTCTAAGCTGAAGGAAGGTCATGATAAAGGTCACCGACAAAAGCAGGGCAAGCTTATGTATGCACTTAACTCACATTTAGCTTATGGCCCACTTTCAGGATGAATTGCATCCACTGACATTCTGACCATGGGAGAGGGTATCCTGTCAGGCTCTCTGTCCCTGCCATTGCTATTACAGTTGTGGGATTCTCAAACTATAGTAAAGATGATTAAAAATACATGTTAAGATTCAGTAAATGCAGGATATGGCCCGGAAGTCTGCCTTGTGAAGAGGCTGCTGGGCTGGTTCTGATGCAGGTAGCAGCCATCAGCACTCATGTTGAGGAACACTGAGCAGGACAGCATCAAAGTCTTCCTGCTCTGATTTTCTTGTGGCCAACCAAATGGACAAGCGCTTGATTTCTCAGTTGTTCATTTATAAGGAGTGAACATGACGATCATGTTGACATTCTGCATACTAGCTTTTTTTCCCATTGCAAATTAGTAACAATATTTAGATTTTATTAAATATCTGTTTATAGACCAAGTTTAAATGCACTCAAATCACCAAGGTAGGTATCTTAAGAGGTAGGTATCTTTATACTTACAGATTTCAGCTCATCTGACTACTCCTGGAAAGAATGTAAGCCACCTGTCTGAGAGCAAACTAATCTTAAAGGCAGCAATATCTGGTATCTTGGCTCCTTCAGTGGTCTGTAGAGTACTACAACTTCTTATTCTCTTTAAGAAAGGAGATGGGATGGTAAAGACTTGGGAGTTGGGCAGACCTGGGTTTGAATCCTTTCTGTGTAGCCTCTGAGCAGTGTGGACTTAATCCAGTTGCTTATAGTCTTTGAACCTAAGTTTCTTCATGTGCAAAGTGAAAGTAAATTCAATAGGTAAAATCTCTGTTTGAGTCAGAAAACCCATCTTAATTTGGCAAAATATATACATACATACGCATACATACACAAACATACACAGCTTCCTGGTAGCTCAGACGGTAAAGAATCTCCTTGTAGTGCAGGAGACACAGGTTCAATCCCTGGGTCAGGAAGATCCACTGAAGAAGGTAACCCACTCCAGTATTCTTGCCTTGAGAATTCCATGGGTGCAGGGGCCTGGCAGGCTGTTGTCCATGGGGTCACAAAGAGTTGGACATGACTGAGAAACTTTCATTTTTATACATACATAATAATATCTTGACTCCAGAAGCTCTAAGGTAGGGCTAGCCTCAGGCAGAGTTGAATCTAGGAATTCAGATGAGTTCATTTGAACCCATTTGTTCCTCATCTCTTGGGTCTGGGTTCCTTCCTGTAGACTCCATTCTCAAGCTTCCCACAGCTGTCCCCAGCAGCTCCATTTATATGTATGTCATCCCAGGTAATAATGTCCAATGGAAGAGAACAGATGTTCTCACTTCTCTGAGAAAGCTTAGCGAGCAGCTGGTTGTAAGTCATTTTCTTTGGGTCAAATACCCATCCCTCAGTCATTCACCATGACTAAGAAAGTTGTTCTGATTAGTCAGGTCTGGATCACATTGCCTTTGGAGCTAAAGATACATCAACTCCACATGTATCACATGGCTGAAAATAGGAAAGAGTGTGACTTCCACAGGAAAATGGAATGCTGCTACCAAAATGAAGAGCTAGAGAGAATAAAGGACCTACATTCGTAGCTGTCAAGGCCTACTGCACAGGTCTTAAATGATGTAATCATGGTAAATCATTGAGCACATGACTGAGCACACAGTAAGTATTAAATACATGAAAACAGTTCAGAAAATAAACTATTTATTACTGTGAACTTCATCCTCTCTTTATCATAAGTTATTACTTGTTAGGAGCATCATCTCCTAAAGAAGAAAAAGATGATCTGAAATAAATCTTTTCCCCTAAATGGAAACAAAGGTCTTAGACATTCAAGTCTTCCAACGTTGAATCCCTGTAGAGGGAGGATAAGGGAAAACAGGAAAAGTGGGAAAAAGAAAGAGGCATAGCCTCACTGCTGACACACAATGAGAGCTGGGTGTGAATCCTTGAGACTCTCTGAGTCTTCGGTTCTTCATCTTTATATTAGAAATGATGACCATCACCCACCTGCTTCTATAGTAATAACCAAACAATAGAATGACTATGAAAAAATTGAACAATCCAATTAGTATGAAGAGAATGAATAGATATATTGAAATGCTAGGGACATGAATATTGACTGTCTGGGGACCAGGCACTGTTTGAGTTCTTTAACAAATGTCATCTCGTTTAATCCTTACAGTCATTCTAGGAGGTAGATACTATTATTGTATCTTCACTTTACAAATGAGGCTCAAAGAGATTGCATAGCAAGGTCAAGGTCACATAGATTATAAGCTGACATTCAGTTTACATCGTTGATGACTTCTTTTCTTCAGTCTTACAGCCTGCTGTTTCATTTTAGCCTGATACAAAAACAGACCTGGAACTTACTGTGGCTCAAATCATCAGCTTCTCATAGCAAAATTCAGGCTTAGACTAAGAAAGTGGGGGAAACCGCTAGGTCAGCCAGGTACGACTTAAATCTGATCCCCTATGAATGTGCAATGGAGGTAACAAACAGATTCGAAAGATTAGATCTGGTAGACAGAGTGCCTGAAGATCTATGGAAGGAGGTCCATAATATAGTACAGGAGGCAGTGGACAAAACTGTCCCAAAGAAAAAGAAAAGCAAGAAGGCACAGTGGTTATCTGAGGAGGACTTACAAATAGCTAAAGAAAGAAGAGAAGTGAAAAGCAAGGGAGAAAGGGAAAGGTGCATCCAAGTAAATGCAGATCTCCAAAGAAAGGCACGGAGAGACGAGAAGGCCTTCTTCAATGAACAGTGTATTAAACTAGAAGGAAACAGCATAAGGAGAAAGACTAGAGGTCTCTTCAGAAAAATTGGAGATATTTTGCCCAAAGATGGACACAGTAAAGGACATAAACGGTAGAGACCTGGTAGCAGCTGAAGAGATCAAGAAGAGATGCAGAGAATACACAGAAGGCCTGGATAAAAAGACCCAAATAAATCAGATTGCTATGGTGGTGTGGTCAGCCACCCAGAGCAGACATTCTGGAGAGTGAAGTCATGTGGGCCTTAGGAAGCACTGCTGTTAATAACGCTAGTGGATGCGACGGAATTCCAGTAGAACTGTTCAGAACACTAAAGGATGATGCCATCAAGGTGTTGCCTTCATTATGTCAGCAAATCTGCAAGACCCAGCAGTGGCCACAGGACTGGAAAATGTCAATCCTCATCCCAATCCAATCCCCAAGAGAGGCAGTACTAAAGAATATTCAAACCACTCATTTCCCATGCTAGTAAGGTCATGCTTAAAATCTTGCATTCTAAGCTTCAGCATTATGTGAACTAAGAACTTCCAGATGTCCAAGCTGGGTTTAGAAAAGGAAGAATTACCAACATTCACTATATCACAAAGAAAGCTAGAAAATTCCAGAGAGACATCTATCTCTGTTCCATCTACTACACCAAAGCCTTTGACTGTGTGGATCTTAATAAACTGTGAAAAGCTCTTAAAGAGATGGAAATACCAGACCCATCTTACCTGTTTCCTGAGAAACGTATATGCAGGTCAACAAGCAACAGTTAGAACCCTCTTTGAAACAACTGATTGGTTTAAGATTGAGAAAGGAGGATGTCTGGATTGTCTGCTGTTACCCTGTTTGCTTAATCTATATGCTGAGCGCATCATGAGAAATGCTGGGCTGGATGAATTACAAGCTGGAATCAAGACTTGAGGGAGAAACATCAACAACCTCAGATATGCAGATGATAACACCCTAATGGCAGAAAGTGAAGAGGAACTAAAGAGCCTCTTGATAAGGGTGAAGGAGGAGAGTGAAAGAGTCAGCTTAAAACTAAATATTAAAAAACCTAAGATCATGGCATCTGGCCCCGTTTCTTCATGGCAAATAGAGGGGAAAAGGTGGAAGTAGTGTCAGATTCTCTCTTCTTGGGCTCTGAAATCACTGTGGATGGTGACTGCAGCCATAAAATCAGAAGACAATTGCTTCTTAGCAGGAAAGCTATGACTAACCTAGACAGTGTGTTGAAAAACAGATACATTACTCTGCTGATGAAGGTATGTATAGTCAAGGCTATGGTCTTCCCAGTGGTCTTGTACAGTTGTGAGAGCTGGACTGTAAAGAAGGCAGAGCACAAAAGAACTGATGCCTTTGAACTTTGGTGCTGGAGAAGACTCAAGAGTCCCTTGGACAGCAAGAAGATCAAACCGATCAATCTTAAGGAAATCAACCCTGAATACTCATTGGAAGGACTGGTGCTAAAGCTGAAGCTCCAGTATTTTGGTCATCCGATTTGAACAACTGACTCATTGGAAAAGTCCCTGATGCTGGGAAAGACAGAGGGCAGAAGGAGAAGAGGGCATCAGAGGATGAGATGGCTGGATGGCATCACTGATGCAATGGACATGAACTTGGGCAAACTTCAGGAGATGGTGAGGGACAGGGAGGCCTGGCGTGCTGCAGTCCATGGGGTCACAAAGAGTCAGACACGACTGGGCGACTGGACAACTGCAACAACCTGTGAATGTGCTGGGACAGCTGTGGATAGATACTTACCTTTCTCACACTGAGTCATCTCCAGTTTGCATGCACATGGGCGCTAGTCACATTAGCAAATGCTCCTTCCTCTTCCCTCTTTTCACTGGAGCCACTTTCTCCTCTACTTCATGTTCACTAGCCAGTAATTTCTCCTGGAGAATGGAACAGCTCTTAAAATCAGAATCTACACAGATGATCTTTCTACAGCAGCCAGGATCTCAGGAGCCTCCCAGGAACAGGGATGTAGGGGAGCGCCTTCCCTGCTAGGCTGTGGCCAGCACCCATGGCTTCAGATCTGCATGCTGCTCTTGAAGAGCTGCTCTGTGTTTACCTACACTAAAGTGTGCTGGTTGCCAGGGGACCAACTTAATAGAAACCCAGTGGCCATAGGAGAGATTTACAATGACACAAGGCATAGTTTGAACTTGCCGTATTTATAGTATAAAGAACTGTTGAGAGTTTGAGAGGGAGGTGGGAACCTTCTGTGTGCCAAACTTATATGTATGGATTGTACACTCGCAAATCGGATGCTTTTCCTGATGAAACCCTATTTTATGGCCTCACACGATTTCTTTGCCTCTGGACCTCCATGCATTTCAGGCATTCAGCACAGGCAATCATTCTAGTTCAATCAAACCTTTATTCAGGTACAAGACCCCACGTCTCTGACTTCCAAGGCAGTTCCCACGAGAGTGCTTGAACTTCTCATCCACGTGTCCTGATTTTTGTTCTCATGCCTTTGGGCTCATTAGGGCTCATGACACTTTTGAGCAGGCCTCTTACCAGCTTCTCCTGAACTTCCTCAATGCTTGATGTGGGACAGATATAGGAATACTTGGGGACTGTACAGAGAAATAGAGCACAGAGAATTTAAGCAAGTTGCCAAACATCACACAGTTGGTGAGTAGTAAAACCATGTTTTGATGCTGAAAAGTCTGGTCTTGGAGGCCGTGCTCTCAGCTGCTACTCTGTCTCTGCCTCTCATGGAAAGTATCCAACCAGTGTCACGTCCTCTTTTTCTCTTTTTGCATAGTGAACTGTCTCCACCGGCAGTAAGGTCTTGATTTCTCTTTGGGGTCATGAAATCCCTAAAGCAGACCACTCCTTTGAATCTCAAAACCCTTTCTCAGAGAGCCTCAAACTTGGGTTTTTGTTATAATCACCTGGGAGCTTCAGAAAAAGGAGTAATATCTGGATCTCCTTCTGAAAATTCTGAGGGAACAGATCTGGGCTGTGTCCTGAGCATGCGGGTTATTGAAGGCTCCTATGGTGATTCTAATGCTCAGCACAGCTGAGAAGCCAGTCTCCACCAGCATGTGCTGGGACAGCTGTGGATAGATACTTACCTTTCTCACACTGAGTCATCTCCAGTTTGCATGCACATGGGCGCTAGTCACATTAGCAAATGCTCCTTCCTCTTCCCTCTTTTCACTGGAGCCACTTTCTCCTCTACTTCATGTTCACTAGCCAGTAATTTCTCCTGGAGAATGGAACAGCTCTTAAAATCAGAATCTACACAGATGATCTTTCTACAGCAGCCAGGATCTCAGGAGCCTCCCAGGAACAGGGATGTAGGGGAGCGCCTTCCCTGCTAGGCTGTGGCCAGCACCCATGGCTTCAGATCTGCATGCTGCTCTTGAAGAGCTGCTCTGTGTTTACCTACACTAAAGTGTGCTGGTTGCCAGGGGACCAACTTAATAGAAACCCAGTGGCCATAGGAGAGATTTACAATGACACAAGGCATAGTTTGAACTTGCCGTATTTATAGTATAAAGAACTGTTGAGAGTTTGAGAGGGAGGTGGGAACCTTCTGTGTGCCAAACTTATATGTATGGATTGTACACTCGCAAATCGGATGCTTTTCCTGATGAAACCCTATTTTATGGCCTCACACGATTTCTTTGCCTCTGGACCTCCATGCATTTCAGGCATTCAGCACAGGCAATCATTCTAGTTCAATCAAACCTTTATTCAGGTACAAGACCCCACGTCTCTGACTTCCAAGGTAGTTCCCACGAGAGTGCTTGAACTTCTCATCCACGTGTCCTGATTTTTGTTCTCATGCCTTTGGGCTCATTAGGGCTCATGACACTTTTGAGCAGGCCTCTTACCAGCTTCTCCTGAACTTCCTCAATGCTTGATGTGGGACAGATATAGGAATACTTGGGGACTGTACAGAGAAATAGAGCACAGAGAATTTAAGCAAGTTGCCAAACATCACACAGTTGGTGAGTAGTAAAACCATGTTTTGATGCTGAAAAGTCTGGTCTTGGAGGCCTGCTCTCAGCTGCTACTCTGTCTCTGCCTCTCATGGAAAGTATCCAACCAGTGTCACGTCCTCTTTTTCTCTTTTTGCATAGTGAACTGTCTCCACCGGCAGTAAGGTCTTGATTTCTCTTTGGGGTCATGAAATCCCTAAAGCAGACCACTCCTTTGAATCTCAAAACCCTTTCTCAGAGAGCCTCAAACTTGGGTTTTTGTTATAATCACCTGGGAGCTTCAGAAAAAGGAGTAATATCTGGATCTCCTTCTGAAAATTCTGAGGGAACAGATCTGGGCTGTGTCCTGAGCATGCGGGTTATTGAAGGCTCCTATGGTGATTCTAATGCTCAGCACAGCTGAGAAGCCAGTCTCCACCAGCCCTGAGCAGCAGCACGTTCACCTGGCCAAAACCATCTCACTCCATGGGATCAGATTTTATTTCCAGGTGTTGGTGACACAAGCACACACACACACACACACACAATGTGTCAGTTTAGACACACAGCCAAAGGGAACATTCAGCTGCATCACAATTTTCATAACACAGCTTCACACATGCACCTCTATCTGCTGGATCCCTGTTTTGCATGTCCTTCACCCATGGGCCCTGGAAGGATATGTGTGTAGGTGTAATAGCATGGTGCTGTGTCTCAGACTATTTATACTAATCCCTATAGCTGGTGAAGCTGTCACTTCATACACAACCATTGTAATATGAAGGGCCCGTCTAAAAATAGAGAGTTTTTTATCTTCCAAAGGCTATGTTACCTTGAACTGTGGAATACACCCAGCTCCAGTGCAGCTACAGTAAAGATAAAAACCTGCCTACTTATCTCTGGTTTACACCTGCCAGTGCTTCGGGAAAGCCTTCCCACCTTGTGGGGCCAGGAAAATACTCAGCAATTTGAGTTTTTACATTCTCAGGTAGTCATGGCAGAGTAGCATGCACTGGGACTGGTGAGAAAGCTCAGCCATTCCCAGGAAAATGACCAGCCCCTCCCCCTGGGGAGCTAGCCTCTTTTCTTCAGAAAAAGAGTCTGGAATGCAGACTGGTTCTGGTGAGCTGTGTTTGATAGGCACACCCTCATGCTCAGGATGCAGCCCAGATCTGTTTCCTCAGAGTCTTTGGGAGAAGATGCACCTGTAAATGTGCCAGGACAGAGCTCAGGATTCATTCACTCATCCATCCACCAACACGTTCGTTTCACGAGCACCTCACTGGCTCATGAGGAGGGTAGATGTTAAGTGATTAGTGAAAGTGAAAGTCTTTCAGTCATGTCTGACTTTTTGCGACTCCATGGACTACACAATCCATGGAATTCTCTAGGCCAGAATACTGGAGTAGGTAGCCTTTCCCTTCTCCAGGGGATCTTCCTGAGCCAGAAATTGAACCAGGGTCTTCTGCATTGCAAGTGGATTCTTTACCAGCTGAGCCACAAGGGAAGCCCAAGAATACTGGAGTGGGTAACCTATCCCTTCTCCAGAGAATCTTCCTGACCCAGGAATTGAACTGGGGTCTCCTGCATCGCAGGTGGATTCTTTACCAACTGAGCTATGAGGGAAGCCCTGTTAAGTGATTAAGGGCAAACAAATACACAACTAGAAATTGTGCTGGGAAAGAAAAAGAAGCTGTTATGAGAGAAAATAGTAGAGAAAATCCCCTTGGGATTGGATGATGGGGGCAGCCACCCCAGGCATAAGGGATGAGTTAGATGTGGCTTGGGGAGAGGAGTGTTCCAGGAAAGGGTGCTTTATGGGGAACACTCACTCATTCCCCCAGGAGTTAGCAGGACTGGAGGCAGTGAGCCAGGGCAGGAAGGATGTTAGGAAAGTGGGAAAGGAAAGCTCACTCAGAGCCTTGGAAATGAGGAAGGGGACATGGGGTTTTATTCTGAGCCCTGCGGGAAGTTTCGGGGGAAGTTTAGGTACAGGCCTGCTGTGGGGAGTAGGCAGAGAGGTTACATGGCCATTGTTGGCCTTACAGGCTGAGAAAAGGTTGGAGAAGAAGTGCTGATGGATGTGAGGACATGGGAGGGAAGGAGAGAGGTGATGCTTCATGGCATCCTCACCTTTCTGATCACCTCGCCTTTCTCTTGCCTGCATCCTTGAGGAGAGGGACCAGCAGATATGTCCCCTGCAAATCGGCACTTGCGTTTTCTGTATTTGGAGGGACAAGGTAGCCAGGGTGGAGGCTGGCTGTGCCACTGTGTCCTCAGTTTCATCCACACTGGCTTTTGGGACCAGCAGACTTGCAAGTCTGTTTCCCATCTGACCAGCAAGGTTCCTGCCCCTGGGAAGACACTGCTCGTCTCTACCTTCGGTGATAAACAGACACCTGGTGTTTTTGTCCACTCCGTCTTTCTCATCTGACTCCTTTCTTGCAGTCTCTCTGCCCTGTCTCATTCCTGACCCTGACCTCCTCTCACCTTCCTGGCTATAGTAGATTTCTGACTTCCCTCCCAACTGGTTTAGAAGCACTAGTGTCTTCTAACTACGCCCATCTTGAAATCTGACTCAGCCTTCCTAACCACAATCTTCAGAACACCAACCCTCCTCCACCACCCCACCCCTGATTTTTCCGTGGCTCATCACGGCAGATAAATTAAAACTGAAGTTCTTTTGTTTGCATCCAAATCTCTTGCTCCCTGAATTATCAACCAGACAGAACTAGTCTTTATTCCAGGGCTGGGGCCTTTGGTCTCCTCTCTTCCGTCTCTGGCATCTGCTCTGCCTGACAGATTTGAGTGATCCGTTCTGTGAAAGACAAGAGCTATTCTCATGCAATATCCCCAGCCTCCATCCTGCCCTCAGCACTCACCCTGTCCTACATGTTCTGGGAGGATAGGTACCTTGGTTTATTCCTCAGTGTTGCTGTCTATCTTAGTCAGGGGGTCTAGAGATCCTAAGCACACTTGGACACATGCCCCTGTAATTTTCCTCCCTTTTCACCCATCCTCTGGGAATGCTGTCCACTTAACAATGGCTCAGAGCTGAGAGACACCCCTGTTCTTTTCATCTAGGAGCTGGCTTGCTTGCTCATCTTGCTTTATCTCTGTCAGCACCAATCATGCCAGCCAGTGCTTTCTTTTAACAGAGGGCTCCAGAGAAGTCTTTCCCAGTCAGTGTAACAATATTGGCAACATCCCCTCCACAGTGTCAGCTCCTCAGCTCGCTAAGTCTCTTCCTCAGTGATGGGGACGTAGAGGAGAACCAGTTCCATTTTCACCTGCTGTGCTTGCAAATGGCCACAAATTGACAGTGCGACCTGGCTATCGCTGGATGCAGCCCCACTGAAGGGAGGGAAAGCCGTGTAAGTGTGTTACCTTCTCTGGGTCCCTGGAGGGTTCTCAGGCTCCCATGTCTGCAGAGTGGTATTAAGTGGACATGTCACAAGGCATCAGCTGATGGTTAGCTGATGCAGAGAATGAATACCCTTAGTGAAGTGTCAGGAAGCCTAACTGTGGCCCCTGAGTGGCATAGCTTCCAGCACTGCAGCACTGAAGGCTGATTGCTCAAGGACTTAACAGGCTTTGGGGACACTGCAGCTCTTAAACGTCAAAGAAACTGGAGACAGTGCCACCCTGGACTTAACCAGGAAATTGTCTAACGACAACCTGACTGGCGTGGGGCAATATTCTACTAAAGTTCTATATAGTCTCCAGCATCCTGCCTTCCTTGGCACACACCTTTTTTCACTTCCCTGGCAGATGGAATGGATAGGAGACAATTACAACATGCTATGTGTTTGAAACGTTCCTGATAAAAAGTTAAGGAGTGCATGATATTCCAAGGGAGAAAACGTTGCTTCTAAGTTTACTGAGTTTATGGTGTATGTAGGGAAATTCTAGCTAGTATTAAACCACATGCTGGGCACTTACCTGCCCTGTCATTTAATCCTGACTTACCCAGAACCTCTCAGTGAATAGACTGGTAGGAGAACCAATGCCTGAGAATGCAGTGGCCTGAGGGTAGAAAGCTCTCCCCCTGTGCTGGCTCCGAGTTCCAGGCAGATGACCTCCCTCTCTGGGCCTCGACGCTATGTCTATGAAAAAGAGAAGTTGCCTTCTAGCTCTAACTGTATAAAGACGGGTAATTTTTAACTTAGTGTAAGTTACTACACTTATAAACAGGAAAAAGGAAAGGGACATCTTATTTCTCGGTCCCAGATCACTGCATTGTCACTCAAGTGGGAAACAGCTTATTCTAGTGCAAACACCATCCCCTGGTTTCCACCTAAAATGAACCCCTAAGGAGCAGGAATGTATCCGCCTGACAGATGTAATCATGTGATTTTGAATCCTATAGATATCAAATAGGTCTAACTGGTCTATTGTATCATTTAAAGCTTGTGTTTCCTTGCTAATTTTCTGTTTAGTTGATCTATCCATAGATGTGAATGGGGTATTAAAGTCTCCCACTATTATTGTGTTACTGTTAATTCCCCCTTTCATACTTGTTAGCATTTGTCTTACATGTTGCGGTGGTCCTACGTTGGGTGCATATATATTTATAATTGATATATATTCTTCTTGGATTGATCCTTTGATCATTATGTAGTGTCCTTCTTTGTATCTTTTCACAGCCTTTATTTCAAAGTCTATTTTATCTGATATGAGTATTGCTACTCCTGCTTTCTTTTGGTCTTCATTTGCATGAAATATCTTTTTCCAGCCCTTCACTTTCAGTCTGTATGTGTCCCTTGTTTTGAGGTGGTTCTCTGTAGACAGCATATATAGGTTTCTTGTTTTAGTATCCATTCAGCCAGTCTTTGTCTTCTGGTTGGGGCATTCAACCCATTTACATTTAAGGTTATTATTGATAAGTATGATCCCGTTGTCATTTACTTTGTTGTTTTGGGTTTGAGTTTATACACCTTTTCTGTGTTTCCTATCTAGAGAAGATCCTTTACCATTAGTTGAAGAGTTAGTTTGGTGGTGCTGAATTCTCTCAGCTTTTGCTTGTCTGTACAGCTTTTTAATTCTCCTTCATATCTGAATGAGCTCCTTGCTGGGTATAGTAATCTGGTTGTAGGTTTTTCTCTTTTATCACTTTAAGAATGTCCTGCCATTCCCTTCTGGCCTGAAGAATTTCTGTTGAAAGATCAGCTGTTACCCTTATGGGAATTCCCTTGAGTGTTATTTGTTGTTTTTCCCTTGCTGCTTTTAATATTTGTTCTTTGTATTTGATCTTTGTCAATTTGATTAATATGTGTCTTTGGGTGTTTCACCTTGGGTTTGTCCTATTTGGGACTCTGGGTTTCTTGAACGTGGGTGGATATTTCCTTTCTCATTTTAGGGAAGGTTTCAGCTATTATCTCCTCAAGTATTTTCTCACAGCCTTTCTTTTTGTTTTCTTCTTCTGGGACTCCTATGATTCAAATGTTGGGCATTTGACATGTCCCAGAGGACTTTGAGGTTACTTTCATTTATCTTAATTCTTTTTCTTCCTTTTTCCTCTCTGCTTCATTTACTTCCACCATTCTATCTTCCACCTCACTTATCTTCTGCCTAGTTTGTCCTATTTGGGACTCTGGGTTTCTTGAACGTGGGTGGATATTTCCTTTCTCATTTTAGGGAAGGTTTCAGCTATTATCTCCTCAAGTATTTTCTCACAGCCTTTCTTTTTGTTTTCTTCTTCTGGGACTCCTATGATTCAAATGTTGGGCATTTGACATGTCCCAGAGGACTTTGAGGTTACTTTCATTTATCTTAATTCTTTTTCTTCCTTTTTCCTCTCTGCTTCATTTACTTCCACCATTCTATCTTCCACCTCACTTATCTTCTGCCTGTTATTCTACCGTTGGTTCCCTTTAGAGTATTTTTGATCTCAGTTATTGCATTATTCATTATTGACTAACTCTTTTTCTTTCTTCTAGTTCCTTGTTAAACATTTCTTGGATCTTCTCAATCCTTGTCTCCAAACTATTTACCTGTAACTCCATTTTCTTTCAACATTTTGGGTCATTTTTATTATCATTATTCTGAATTCTTTTTCAGGTAGACTCCCTATCTCCTTATCTTTTGTTTGGTTTGGTGGGTGTTTATCATATTCCTTTCAGTTCAGTTCAGTTCAGTTGCTCAGTCGTGTCTGACTCATTGCAACCCCATGAATTGCAGCACGCCAGGCCTCCTTGTCCATCACCATCTCCTGGAGTTCACTCAGACTCACGTTCATCGAGTCTGTGATGCCATCCAGCCATCTCATCCTGTCGTCCCCTTCTCCTCCTGCCCCCAATCCTTCCTAGCATCAGAGTCTTTTCCAATGAG
>SJYC01051268.1:0-15171 GCA_006408675.1 Madoqua kirkii | reverse complement strand
CGAATTTTCCAAAGTTTATTGTGATCCACACAGTCAAAGGCTTTGGCATAGTTAATAAAGCAGAAATAGATGTTTTTCTGGAACTCTCTTGCTTTTTCCATGATCCAGCAGATGTTGGCAGTTTGATCTCTGGTTCCTCTGCCTTTTCTAAAACCAGCTTGAACATTTGGAAGTTCCTGGTACACATATTGCTGAAGCCTGGCTTGGAAAATTTTGAGCATTACTTTACTAGCTTGTGAGATGAGTGCAGCTGTGCAGTAGTTTAAGCATTCTTTGGCATTGCCTTTCTTTGGAACTGGAATGAAAACTGACCTTTTCCAGTCCTGTGGCCACTGCTGAGTTTTCCAAATGTGCTGGCATATAGAGTGCAGCACTTTCTCAGCATCATCTTTCAGGATTTAAAAGAGCTCAACTGGAATTCTATCACCTCCACTAGCTTTGTTCGTAGTGATGCTTTCTAAGGCCCACTTGACTTCACATTCCAGGATGTCTGGCTCAAGGTGAGTGATCACACCATCATGATTATCTTGCTCATGAAGATCTTTGGGGGTACATACCCAGAATTGGAATTTCTGGATCAGATGGTAATTCCATTTTTAATTTTCTGAGGAACCACTATACTGTTTTTCATAGTAGCTGCACCATTTTACTTTCATAGCAGCATACAAGTATTCTAGTTTCTTCATGTCCTAGCCAACACTTCTTTCTTTTTTGTTTTAATAGAGTAGCCATCCTAATGAATGTAAGGTGATATCTCATTTGGTTTTCCTAATGATTAGTGATGCTGAGCATCTTCATATATGCTGAGTGGGCTGTATATTTTTGGAAAAAATGCCTGTGCATATCTCTTGCCCTTTTTTTATTTGAGATATGTAGTTTTGTTGTTGTTGTTACCGAGTTATATGAGTTCTTTATGTGTCCCGGATATTAACCCCTGATTAATTATATGATTTGTGCGGTTTTCTCCCATTTCTCAGTTGCCTTTTAATTCTGTTAGTTTTGTCCTGTGATGCACAGAAGTTGGCTCTTTCTGCAATGTTTGTTTGTTTTCGGCTCTGCAGGGCCTTCCCTGTTGTGTGGGCTTTCTTCATTTCTGGAGGATGGTTGTTGCTCTTCGTTGCGGTGCGTGGGCTTCTGGCTGCGGTGGCTTCTCTCGCTGCAGAGCACCAGCTCTAGGGCGTGTGGGCTCCGGAGCTGCGGCTCCCAGGATTGGCTCTTTCTGCAATGTTTGTTTGTTTTCGGCTCTGCAGGGCCTTCCCTGTTGTGTGGGCTTTCTTCATTTCTGGAGGATGGTTGTTGCTCTTCGTTGCGGTGCGTGGGCTTCTGGCTGCGGTGGCTTCTCTCGCTGCAGAGCACCAGCTCTAGGGCGTGTGGGCTCCGGAGCTGCGGCTCCCAGGCTCTAGGACACAAGCTCAGTAGTTGTGGCACACGGGCTTAGTTGCTCCGTGGCATATGGGATCTCCCCAGACCAGGGACTGAACTCATGTCTCCTGCATTGGCAGGTGGATTCTTTTCCGCTGAGCCACCAGGGAAGCCCCGCATAGATGTTTGTAATTTGGATTTAGTCCAATTTATTTATTTTTGTTCATGTCTTTGGTATCATATCCAAGAATTCCTTGCCAAATACCATATCATGAAGCTTTTCCCTGTATTTTCTTCTAACAGTTTTATAGTTTCGAGTCTCTGATTCATTTTGTGGCGTGACACACACTAATATGCAATCCTGTCATGTAGAGTAGTTCCCCGAGGCCTGAGGCAGTCAACCCTCACTTGGCCACTTACCCGGGGAATCATGGTTACAGTGATAACCTGCATTTCCTAGGATCTTTCTTCCCTAGCTACAGCCTCCTGTAAAGTCCCTGAGACCCTTCTTGGGAGTACCAGCAGGTCCCACACATGTGCTCACAGGCAAGCTCCATTAGCCACTGCAGTTAAGTTCCCTTTCAACTTGGCATCCCCAAGTCCAATGAATACTACTGCCTTGTCCAGACCTAAATCATCTCCAAACCACTGACACTCCTGCCAGGCACGCTTCTGCTTCCCATAACCCACTGCTTCCAGCTTGCATGGGGACTCCAGCACCGTCCTGGCGCTGGGTGTGGGAGACTGGATGGATGTACGGGCACATCTACAGCTCAGTGGCAGTATGTTGTTCTAAAGGGGCTACACGGCTTGGATTTTGTGTTTTGTTTCCCTTTAGCGATCTAGCACTTTCAGCATTTGTTAGCAGTGTCCTCTCTCCCTAAAACCAGACCTGAACGCATGGGGGTAAAGCTAAGCATGAGGCATCCAGGGGCAGGACAGCCACCAAGCTGTGCGCAGACCCAGCTCTAGTAACAGATCCTTGTAAAACGATGAAGCTGGTGGCACTGAGCTCCTCTTCCCCTTGGGATTTGTACTTACCCACAAGGATCCCCAGTCCCTCCTACAAATGGACTTTGCTTCCTTGCATTTCAATACCCCAGCTTAGCGTTGCCCTAAGACCCCCACCTGCATTGTATTAGAATAGTCATGAGCTCAGGAGAGCAGCCTCCCTGCCTGGCTGAGGCCTGATGTGAGTTGGTCATGGCATTGAATAAAGCTCAACTATAGTGTGTTCTTAAGCAGGTACGTAAATCTCGTCTATCAAGACTCTTTATGCTTTGTCTAAAAGGAATATATATATATATATCATATACCATGCACTATTTATGAGTTAATTTGAATCCTACAATGTAACAAAGTACAATAACTACCAGAAAACACCAATAATCCTTCCATTATGCATCACTGTTGACACACTGTTAATTTCATTCTAATTGCACAGTCTTATCACTGAAACACTGGCATCTATGCGACAGTAATTCAAAGTGTTCCAACTTGAGGGGGATGGGAAACAAAGCAAATAAGCTGACGGAGAAGCTGTGAAGTAAAACGGAATTAGGAATTACAGCGTCTGGTTGCCAGCACCTGTTAGCATGCAGAAAAGTCAAGCACCAAAAGTCATAGAACTTTCCCCTGGTTGAAGAGACAAGTGATTTTGCCTTGAGCCTAAACCTCTTGTTGGAGTCATGAATGGGTTCTCTAAAGTTATATGTAAATTAGTACTTGTGTTAATAGAGAGGTGTTCAGTGAGGCTTTAATGAGATGATGCAAAGAAAGCAGACAGCATAGCCTGGTATTTGTCTCAGTGAATACTAATTTTACAGCGTTCCTATTTCTTTTTAAATATGCACTGAGGGCACAGTGTGGTATGGAAGAAAGGAAATGTGCTTCAGAGACCTACAGTTGTGATCAAGTGACTCTGCCTAACAAAATAACCTCTCTTCATTTACCCTGGGCACCTCATCTTCCCCATATATCAAATGGAGACACCATTACCTTCAAAGAATTGTTGTGAAGATTATGCACAATAACACAGTTCCTAGCAGAGTGCCTACTTCATCATCTTCATCATGGGCCAGCAAAAACACTTACTGTTTGTTGATTGCCAACTGTATGCCCAACATTTAGCTTCACACAGTTAGAATCCAGTTACCAAGTGTGTGTTTCCACTTTTCACTATGGAGCCTATAGAAGCCATTGGATCCACAGCTGCTTGCAGAAGAGACCTCTTGGATGAATAGTTGGGGACTTTATCTTGCCTTCCAATCATTTATTTGACATGCTCAGTAGGTGCTTTAATTGTATCTATTTGATAGATGAGAAAACTGAAATTCTTACAGGTTAAGTGACTTCCCAAAGTCCCATAACTAATAAGCATTCATTTTTAAAAAAACTGAAGCCAGTTTGATTCTTAAGCTCATGAACTTTATCACTCTGCCTAATTGACTTATCCCTTTGTTGCCAGGACTGTCAATGATACTCAGTGGCTTGGGATCTGAGAATCCAGACAGGAAGGCTGACTGAGGGTAGGGATGGATGAGGCAGAATGGGACAGGGAAGAGTTAATGGTCCCAGAGAGTGCTCTGTTGAAATGGCTGTGAAATGATTCAGACAAGAGGGGGTGTGCATGTGTAGGTGGAGGGAGGCGGACATAGAGACAGATGTTAGGAAATTGACATTTAGCCAGAACAGTAATGAACTGAGGAAATTGAGCAAGTCAGATGATTGGAAGGTAAGATAAAGTCCCCAACTATTCACCCAAGAGATAGCTTCTGCAAGCAGCTGTGGATCCAATGGCTTCTATAGGCTCCATAGCGAAAAGTGGAAACACACCCTTGTGTCATGGTAACTGGATTCTAACTGTGTGATACTTGTAGAAATGAAACCACATTGGGAGGAAGAAAACCATGGTAACCTCAGCATCACTCTCACAACATGGATACCTTTCTCCAAAAAATTTTATAAGAAAAAAAAAAAAAACCTACATGGCTGAGAATCTTAACACCATAGGAAGAATAGATTTGAGAGACCAACCTCACATAAACCCTTAAAAACTTTTACATTCATCAGTACAAAATAAATCCAACTCAATCCAATTAAAAGAACATCAGCTGTGTTTAATACATTTCAAATTAATAGTAACTGGTCCTATGCACTTAATTTATGTATCATGGAAAAATTAATATTACCCTTCCTTAGGACATCAAAGAATGCCTGGAAATTCACTTTGCTTCATCATAGACATATTATTTTTTTCCCATTTGATATTCAATCTAAATGTTTAATTTGTCTTTGATGAGATGACTCAGACTTCTTGACTCTCGTCCCCTTGGTCTCCTTGTGGTCCTAGGAACTGAGCCTTAAGCACAAGCACATCCATCAGTATCCTCTTAGAGATTTGTACAACTCAGCTCTCTCTCCCAAACACACGTCAGAGTGTAGCTCTGAGCCCCAGTTGACCTCCTTTAGCTTTTTTTTTACTCTCCCAGGTCTTCATCATAAAAACCTCCTTTCTGCCTCATTCTTTTCTATTCTCAAGCCCTGATTTCACCTTTTTATGATAACAGCTAATAGAAGTGAAGTGACTCATATGCTGTCACTGAAGTTCTTATGGATGTATAAAAGCTGACGCAAGGCAAGTTCAGTACTCTAATATTTTCAGCTCAAGATATGCATGTGGTTTAGGAAGGATTACAACCGAGAGCTTCAGAATCAGAACCAAAAGTATTTTCGTATTGTTCCCTGGCAGAGTTTCTTTCCAAGTTCAGCTTTAGAGATACCCAGTGAACTCTCCCTCAGGTAAAGCTCTGAAGGTCATTTCTATCCGGTTGCCTTACAATGGAGACTCACAAAGACTTAAACAAACTCTTCATTAAAACCGTATATGACACTGATTGCCATGGTACTGTTAACACACTTAAAAGATGGAAAGAGCATTTCAGGATGCCATTCAGTGACAACTGAGGCAATGAGAATGGATGCTAGCCTGCAATTAACTAAAGCTGTTTCAGTGATGACCAGTGTTGGCAAGAGCATATTAAAATGGGCACTGGTACACACCAGTGAGATCATAAGTTGGTACATACCATCCTCCTGGAAAGAGACTTGGCAACATGTTATAAGAGTTTTTAATCTTGATTTCATATCCACAAGCGACTTTAACTTAAATTTGGATTCTCATGTTTATCTCTTTTGAGGAGAGACACCAATGGAAATGTCATAGCATAGGCTGAGTGATTTTTTTTAACCATAAAATTGGCCCTCTGTGTCTCCTTCTGCCTCTACACGAGCTGGAATAGTATGAGTTTGTCCTAAGAGGCAGCTCTCCTTTGGAGAGTTCAGTAAAATCAGGCACCTGAACCTATGAAACAAGACCAGCCCCTGGATTGTGATTAACTGAACAGACTGAGTTCCCTGGGGAGGCCTCTCGACAGTGATGCAGTTGACATTTCTTTGTAACATCTTGACCAACTACTCCCTGGTCATGCAGACTGTGACTGAGAACATACATACAATTTGCTCCGAGAAGAAACTCAGAGGCTGATGTGTTTCAATGCTGAAATAGGAAGAAACGGAACAAGAAGGGGAGCTCCAAGAGAAGCAGGAGCAAAAGTGAAGGGCAGACATATGTGCATTTTGATGTCATTGATAGTTTTGAGCCTCAGATGAGTAACTTAGGGTACAGGTGTCAATAGAAAGTGACTCAATAGTCCTAAGGGAGTCAAGCTGTTGAAACAAGAATGATTTAAGAAAAACAAATCATGGAGGGTTTTGAAATCATTTTTCTTGTCCCTTACTGAGGCTGGGTTGGGTGGAACAAAAGAAGACAGGAATAGATGTTAGTGAAGAAGGAAGAAACTTCAAGGACACATGAGGTGAGAGATCCTCTTGACTGTCAGGGGATATAACCCTAGAACAGGATGCTGTTGAGGCAGGGATTCCTATTGCTGGCAATTCTCAAGGTGGAAACTGATACACCAGCTTTCCTGTCTAGTTTAGCCAGACATGGGCCTGGATTTCCCAATTCCTGGGCAATCTGAACCAAGTCTTAAAAGTTCACCTGTGATTATAGGAAAAACCATTTGCTTTCCTGCTTCCTTCAGATTGGGCTTCCCAGGTGGCTCAGTGATAAAGAACGTGCCTGCAATGCAGGAGACACATTAGATGCAGGTTCAATCCCTAGGTCAGGAAGATCCCCTAGAAGAGGAATTGGCAACCCACTCCAGCATTCTTGCCTGGAGAATCCCATACACAGAGGAATCTGGCGAGTTACAATCCATAGGATTGCAGTGTTGGACATGACTCAGTGACTGGGCACAGACATGCTTCTTCAGGTGGCCTCTAGTCTTCAGCTCCCTATTTCTGTCTCAGATTATCTGGAAGCACAAAACCTTTGCAGAATCTGGCTGCTTGCATTTCATAGGAACTTGTTAAAATAAATTGTCCATTAGATTCACAGTACACTGCTTAAATCTCTCACAATATTCAGTCTTACACTGAGGGTATTTACAGAAACAATGATGAAGCCTACTTTCTTTCTCTAGATTACCTTTTTAAGTTGAAAATAGAGATGCTGTATTTTTTTTTCAAAAAGCAAAGAACATTTTTATATTTCAATGAGTATTAAAGTATGTAGTAGTTTGATTTACTAATAAAAATGACAATTGGCATATTACTTATTCAAAGTCCAAAAGGTTGGTATGTGAAATAAACTGTGAACACTATACCAAACATTATCAAGATGTAGAGAAATGCATATGCTTTCAAATCTGCAAGTTATAAAGCAATCTTAACATCATAAATGTTGAAGCAATGAAATAATGATTGTAATTTAGCTAAACCTACTGAGTGAATATTGTAAAATTCCTTAATGGTACAGCTTGAAGAAAACAAACTGACAAGAAGCTTGATATATTGAATTTAAACTACATACTTTATCAGTTAAGACGATTGTAAATGCAGGAAATATTAACTCAACTCCAGTTGGCTTTAAAACGGGAGAAGGAAATGGCAACCCACTCCAGTGTTCTTGCCTAGAGGATCCCAGGGATGGTGGAGCCTGGTGGGCTGCCGTCTATGGGGTCACACAGAGTCGGACACAACTGAAGCAACTTAGCAGCAGTAGCAGCAGCAGCAGCAGTTGGCTTTAAAAATAAGAGAAATGTTACTCTTGCATAGAAATAGGTCAAGGCAGGATTTGGAGTTGGTGGACTTAGGGGTTCAAACATGGGGGAGCCGTGGGTTATTTGTCTGTCTAGACTGCCATGTGTAGCATGAACTATATCCTAAAGCCCAGAAATTTTTTGGTCAAGTTTGCAGCTTGCTTTCTCATTTGTAATACCACAGTTATAACACTGTCTGCATTTTCTTACTCAGATAGGTCTTTCTGCTTTGAGATGAACTTCAAGAGAATTCTAGGCCTTTGATCTCTCAGAACACTTGTCCAAACTGCGGCTCCCACAGAAGCCAGTTCAACCTGGTCCTTGACACTGCCCATGCCTGCCAGCCCCAGCACTCTTGGCCTGGGGGTGATGGTGAATCCTCGGTTGTCTTGGCTTCCAAGAGCAGACTCTCAGCCTCTCAATCAGGTATTTCTCTTTGGGCTAAAGGTAGGCTCTTGTATTATAAATAGAACCAATAGGATATGTGTGTGTGTGTGTGTGTGTGTAGAGAGAGATGAATTTTAATGGATTTTCTCATGCAACTGTAGAGGCTAACAAGTATAAAATCTGTAGGGTAAGCTGGCAGGCTGGAGACTCAGATAGGAGTTGATATTGGAGATTGGAGACTGAAGCAGTCTAGAGGCAGACCTGAGGGGATCACTCTTTTTTCTCCTATAGCCTTCAACTATAATTGTATCAGACCCACCCACATTATCTTAGGTAAGCTGCTTTACTCAAAGTCTACTGATTTCAGTGTTAACCTCATCTAAAAATACCTTCACAGACATTTAGCCTCATGTTTGATCAAAGTCTAGGTATCATGGCCTAGGCAAGTTGACACATACCATTAACCATCACAGTTCCGATGCTGAGAAGTGGTCCAGAAGAGGCAAAGTGTTCCTAGGGGCCAGGCAGATATAGAGGTAGAGCTGATAGTCCACTGACCCTGCCTGAAGCACTGCGACCATACCTGTCTATAGGGATTGGGAGCCTGGACAGTGCTCCGTGCCTCCATCTGCTATGCTGCTTCAGTCTCGTGAAACCAAGAACACGCAGCCTTGGAAGGAGCCCATGGCAGTAAGGATCCCTGGCACAGAAATTTTATTAACTACTTTTGGCTAAGAGACAGTTCTTTTTTTAATTCCCAAACCAGACCATTACTCAATAGCAAAGAAGGAACAGGTTAGTAATCATAACACTTTCATTCAGAAAGAAAAGAAAGGACCTGAGCAAAAATGTCCCATTTTAGTAAAGCTACAATGTCTTTTCTCTCTACTCTTAGAATCTATGTTAGCCTAAGCTTATCTATTGTAAGACCTTGCTGAAGACTAAAGAAAGTGGCCAGAAACATAAGGAACAGCATGCTCTGGCAACATTTCAGCAAAGTGTTTCCCAGCTGCATCACCAGCATAAGCAGTCTGCTAAATAAGAATAACAGGTCTTGCAGACAGAGGGCCATAGAGGACGCGGCCAAGCTGAAAGTGACTGTGGTCTGGTATAAACTCGTGCTGTGTACTTATATCAGTTAGGATGACTTCTGGCTGCAAGTAACAACAGCAAACAGTAAAGGTAGCTTAAATCCGCAAGGATATTTCTTGTCTACAAAAAATACAAGAAGTCTGAAGATAAGTGGTTTTAGGGGTAACTCAGAGGACTGAGCTTCCCTGGTGGCTCAGATGGTAAAGCGTCTGCCTGCAATATGGGAGACCTGGGTTCCATCCCTGGGTCAGGAAGATCTCTTGGAGAAGGCAATGGAACCCCACTCCAGTATTCTTGCCTGGAGAATCCCATGGACGGAGGAGCCTGGTAGGCTACAGTCCATGGGGTTGCAAAGAATCGGACACAACTGAGCAATCTCACTTTCACTTTTCACTTTCATGCACTGGAGAAGTAAATAGCAATCCACTCCAGTGTTCTTGCCTGGAGAATCCCAGGGATGGGGGAGCCTGGTGGGCTGCCATCTATGGGGCCGCACAGAGTCGGACATGACTGAAGCAGCGCAGCAGCAGCAGCATGAGAGAAAGCAGAGAAGAAAAGCAAGCCAGCGTGACGGGGGGGGGCTAGAGCAAAGGAATGGAGAATCAAGGAATGAGTTGGAAAGGAGAGGGGAAATGGAGACCATAGGGAGGCAGAAGGGAGCCTTGTGGGGTTTTTTGTTTGTTTTTTTGTTTTTTTTTTAAGATTTTCATAGTGAAAAGGCAATGAAGATTTTCAGCAGCTTCTTCTGGGGAACAGGGTGCTTACAGAAAGACTCATCCTATAGACAGGAGCCAGTCTAGGTCTTAGGGCTTCTGAACCTTACACAGCTGAACAGTCTTCTTTAAGAAAAGCTTATAAGTATAAAATTAGATATAAAAGTATTTATTTAGAATGAAGAAAGAGATCTAATCTACAAATTGTAAAGATATGACATATAAAGTGACATTATTTTTATTAACTGACTGACACACCTCTTGAATAATTTTTCCTTCAACTTATGCTTGTCTACTCAATACCTCTTCATGACAATTTTGTAATATTTTTTGTAGCTACCTTAGGAAGATAATTCAGTCTTCTAGCACAGTTGGTTGAAAAAGATATTTTTTATTATAGTTAGAATACATAAAATATATGACTTCACACAGATATCCTCACTGCTTGTTGCACTGCTTCAGGCTTGTGTCCTATAACCGAGGCATTTAGTTAAATTCTATTCCACACAGTTTCATTCAGAAAAGGGAAGAACGTGTATGGTATAACTGTAATTGTACTCTTGACCATTAAGACAAGGTGTTGTTAAAAACCAAACTCTCCACTTAGAATTTTACACATCTCATGAAGAGGTTTTCCTGAATTGGCTTCTGGCTCTGTATTTGAAGCCTTATTCCTCCTCCCCTGTTTGCATACTCCCAGTGCCCGGCCCCTGAGGCCCATGTCTGTGCAGGTAGCCTCACCTTCACTGTCGTGGGTCCAGGTGAGCGGCAGAGCAGCTTGTACCTGGATTGCGTTCTCCCACCAGATGGCTAGCAGTGACTATGCAGAGAAACAACGGCGCCTTCCCTACACATATCCCACTAGACCTAACTAAATGTGCTCCTGAGCTAGATCCAAAAGAAATTGTCACAGCTACTCCAGTACCACCCAAACAAGAGGCAAGTGACAGGGAAATTGGAGTGGGAAGACAGTAGTCTCAACCATTTGTGGTTCAAACATCTGATTCTTCATATTTTACAGAAACATATGACAGTGTGCAGGGATTACTAGTCCCCTCCAAGGACCCAAATCATAAGCTTCCTTTGCTTTGGGTACAACTACCTCTGTTTGGAGGGAACAGAGGGTACGGATGGACTGAAATAATTTCATCTTCCTTGAGTTTATCCCATGGCCCACTATGCAAGTCATGCCACCAGATTCATGACTCAGGTGCCCCCTCAGTGACCAAAGCAAGTCCAGGCTGCTGACCTTTGTTGTCACCTCTGGCTAAAACATGTTTATTCGTTACATATATGGTGAACTCACCCTTCAGAGCTGCAGTTCCAGCTGCATCGTGTTCCCTGGTCTCTACAGCAAAGCTGAATTCTCTTCCCTTCCTTTGATTTATCACTGTACCCCTTCCAGCCTCTGGCATTTTGAAAATTGTTCACTCTGGGCTCCTTCACTTTCACAAGGCATTTGAAGGCTTCACTGCACCCTAGTGCTTTGTCTTGTACCCAGCATGATATATCAAGCTCTGAAGATTTGTTTTGAAGAGAAGTTTGGAGAGAGTGTACTGGTGTTAATAGAAGAAATAATATCTTCATTATTAATAACATTTACAATATGGTAAGCCACTTTAGGGCTTCCCAGGTAGCTCAGTGGTAATGAGCACCAATGCAGGAGGGGCAGGAGATCTGGGCTCTGTCTCTGGGTCGGCAAGATCCCCTGGAAAAGGAAATGACAATTCACTTCAGTATTCATCCCTGGGAAATCCCATGGACAGAGGAGCCTGGTGGCTACAGTCCATGGGCCACATGAGTCGGGCACGACTGAGTGACTGGGCATGAAAAGCCCCTTTATAGTTGTCTCATTTACACAGTGGCCCCAGGGAGTCTGTATAATTATCATTCCTACTTTATAGAGCTCAGAAGATTGACTTAGTCACACAGCTTGTAAGAAGGCAGAATTTCAACCTAGATTTGTATGGCTCACCAAGCCCATAAATAACAAATTTACCTTCTGTGTGGAGATCACAGGCTGACCCCATGAAAATGATATAGTCCAAGACAATCAGATCTGTTCTCTTCTAGTCTTAGCTGATAGAGATGATCAGGACACTCTTGTCACTGGCTTTGGAAATGATGGCTGCATCCACCTCCAGGAACTACTATCAAATCACTGAAGGAGGAATGAGAGCTGAAACCTGCCTTTCCCCTGCATCTCCTCCATCCCCTCCATCTCCTCCATCCCCTTAGTTGTGTGAAGAGGCAGGCAGTACAGAGAGAGGAGGGCACTTGCTCAAGTTTACAAAAGGAACTCGTGTCTGTCTGGGTCAGTGATCTCCACTTTCTGTTCAGTGGCCTTTGATCTACACTGTGACCACTCACCTCACATCTGGTAATCAACTTTTTGTCTTAGGATATAAGACTCTTTATAAGAAATTCCCAGTGAGTTAGTGTGATTTGGATAAGCTATCATAGCTGATTGAGAAGTTAGGTCTCTCTATGGAGAGCTACAGGCAGCATTTCTTCCAAGGACCTTTATATCCCACAATTCATCTGAATATGTTATGCATGTCCCTAGTAGATATAACTGTATAAACATATCAATTCAGTAAATCATAATATGGCTTCTTGCTCTTTCCTTTTTCAGGGAAAATAGTCTATTTTATCAGTTTTATGATGAGGCATACTCAACCAGTCATGTTAGATTACCAGTGACAGAAACTAATATGAGTGTTGAAAACTGAACTTGGAAGACAGAATTGGCTTCCCAGAGTACTCCAGCCTAATTTACATCCGAAACATATCAGATCAGTTTTGGTCAGAATGGAATGAAAAGCGCCTACCCTGAACTGATGTGTAATAAACGCCTTACTGAAGCCTCAAGTTGTCTGTCGCTGGAGGTAAGATGTGCCGGAGTGAACTAGGAAGTCAGGTCACGGTGGCAGGCTAGCTGCACGGCGCCTGTAAGGCTCCTTCCTCTCCTGCCTGCTCCACGAGTGACTCCCTAAGACCTCTCTGAGCACTGCTTGCTCACCTCCCCAGTGAACTTGCTGCTTCCCTGAATATTCTAGTCTTCCCTTTCTCAGACTCAGACTCAGGCATGTCATCTCTTCTCTGTCACTGAATTCGGGTATCACGGTTCTCTTACTCTTCTCAAGGCATTTTCCACTCCCCTGTCACATCCTAAGAGGCCAGTTGAGAGGTTATTTACAGTGAGGTTAGAGGTACTCACACAGTCTAAACAAAATACCACTGGGTAGAGAGTGGACATTTGAGTCCTTGATCTAGACCTACAATGAATTCCTTTGGTAACATTAAGCAAGTCCCCTTACCAGTCCCTTAAAATTATCAAGATAAATATTCTTTCAAAATCTCCTGAGTGCAAATAACATGTTAGCAAACAGAGATTCAGTGAAGTTTCAGAAATCCACATTCTATCTGAAGCCCACGTGTTGCCTCTAGATCTAAGGAGCTCTCCAGCCTAAAATTTACACATCTTACCTTTGAACTCTATACTTTTCTCTTGCCAAATCCTAATGCCTCCACCCCATCTTCCCTGAAACCTGAGCCCTCCTGGCTCTTGACAGTGGATACTAATGTCTTGTCGTTGTTATTCAGTCACTAAGTCACGTCTGACTCTTTGTAGCCCCTTGGACTGTAGCATACCAGGCTCTTCTGTCCATAGGATTCTCCAGGCAAGAATACTGGAGTGGATTGCCATTTCCTTCTCCAACTAATGTCTTAATTCTCCCTAATAAGAAGTTGCATTCAGTGAGGGCCTTTAGTTCACTTCAATGCAGCCTACATTTGAGTCCTCAAAAATCCACAATATGACCCTGTACAGGGAGAAAGATAGTCTTAAGATTAGTTTGGTAACACAGAAGGTATCAACAAGTGTTGGGTGAGCTGAACTGAACTATGCAGTGTGTCTTTTGATACCTTCCAAGTCAGACTTTGGCTATTCCACCAACCTGCTGCAGCTGGAAAGATAAGATAGAGAACATGAACCCAGCAACTCCTAGACATTGGCTCAGGAGGGCGACACGTCCCTCCCTCTGATTTATGGGGTCTGTGGAAAGGGAAAGTGTTCTAACATGTACTCTGCCCCTGCTGCTTCCAGGAAGTGCCATGTGCATTCCAGATACAGGCTGATTGTGCTCAGCTTTCTAATAGGACAGATATCCTGCATATTCCAGTAAAACCACTGACGTGCAAAAGGTGTGGCTTTGACCTCTTATGTAGTAGTAGAGGTCCATACCATTTCTGTCCTTTATCGAGCCCATCTTTGAATGAAATATTCCCTTGGTATCTCTAATTTTCTTGAAGAGATCTTTAGTCTCCTCCATTCTCTTCTTTTCCTCTATTTCTTTACATTGATCACTGAAGAAGGCTTTCTTATCTCTTCTTGCTATTCTCTGAAACTCTGCATTCAGATGCCTGTATCTTTCCTTTTCTCCTTTGCTTTTCACCTCTCTTCTTTTGACAGCTATTTGTAAGGCCTCCCCAGACAGCCATTCTGCTTTTTTGCATTTCTTTTCCATGAGGATGGTCTTGATCCCTGTTTCCCATACAATGTCATGAACCTCATTCTGTAGTTCGTCAGGTACTCTTATCTATCAGATCTAGGCCCTTAAATCTGTTTCTCACTTCCACTGGATAGTCATAAGGGATTTGATTTAGGTCATACCTGAGTGGTCTAGCAGTTTTCCCTACTTTCTTTCATTTGAGTCTGAATTTGGTAATAAGGAGTTCATGATTTGAGCCACAGTCAGCTCCCAGTCTTGTTTTTGTTGACGGTATAAAGCTTCTCCTTCTTTGGCTGCAAAGAATATAATCAATCTGATTTCAGTGTTGACCATCTGATGATGTCCATGTGTAGAGTCTTCTCTTGTGTGGTTGGAAGAGGGTGTTTGCTATGACCAGTGCATTCTCTTGGCAAACCTCTATTGGTCTTTGCCCTGCTTCATTCCGCATTCCAAGGCCAAATTTGCCTGTTACTCCAGGTTTTTCTTGACGTCTTACTTTAAGAAATGGTATGGACCTAACAGAAGCAGAAGGTATTAAGAAGAGGTGGCAAGAATATACAGAAGAACTGTACAAAAAAGATCTTCACGACCCAGATAATCATGATGGTGTGATTACTAATCTAGAGCCAGATATCCTAGAATGTGAAGTCAAGGGGGCCTTAGAAAGCATCACTACAAAGCTAGTGGCTGTCTCTTATACACATCTCAAATTAATTTAATTTTATTTGGTTTAGTTAAGCGACATAGGCACAACATTCATGGGGTGCCTGTTCTCTCTTCATACACAGCATGACCTAATATTAGCATTTGAAGGGATCCTAAAGGCTCTGATTGTATGCTTTTCATGGGAGAAAAAAGTGGAGACAGCCCACAAAGTCACTAAATCAAGGTGGTGTGTCTCTCTGTGGTGCTCGGTGTATCTTCAGATTTGGAGGGGGG
>SJYC01051267.1:0-37602 GCA_006408675.1 Madoqua kirkii | reverse complement strand
GTGGTCATGTATGGATATGAGATTTGGACTGTGAAGAAGGCTGAGCACCAAAGAATTGATGCTTTTGAACTGTGGTGTTGGAGAAGACTCTTGAGAGTCCTTTGGACTGCAGGGAGATCCAACCAGTCCATTCTGAAGGAGATCAGCCTTGAGATTTCTTTGGAAGGAATGATGGTGAAGCTGAAACTCCAGTACTTTGGCCACCTCATGGGAAGAGTTGACTCATTGGAAAAGACTGATGCTGGGAGAGATTGGGGGCAGGAAGAGAAAGGGATGACAGAGGATGAGATGGCTGGATGGCATCACTGACTCGATGGATGTGAGTCTGAGTGAACTCCGGGAGTTGGTGATGAACAGGGAGGCCTGGCATGCTGCGATTCATGGGGTCGTGAAGAGTCGGACACAACTGAGCGACTGAACTGAGCTGAACTGTTGTAGTAGAGATCGCAGACTCACCCACTTCTCTCCCTCCTCCAAGTACTGCTTTCATTTGTTTATCCATCCATCTTTTGAAGTGCATCTTGGCTGTTTCCAGCTCTGTGCCTGTGAATGAAAGCACTGTAAACATTCACTTGCAGATTTTTGTGTGGACTTATATTTTGAACACAGTTGAGTGAATACCTAGGAGCACAACTGCTGAGTCTTATGTTTAGTTTTGAAAGAAATTGCTGAACTGTCTTCCCAAGGGATTTTACCATTTATTCCCATAAATGCTGAATGCATTCCTGTTGCACCTGACTAGCATTTGGGGCTGCCAGTTTTTTTGGATTTTAACCATTGTAGTAGGTGCTGAGAGTCCCTTGAAGAGCAAGGAGTTCAAATCAATCAATCCTAAAGGAAATCAACTCAAATATTCATTGGAAATACTGATGCTGACACTGAAGCTCCAAAACTTTGGCCACTTGATGCAAAGAGCTAACTCATTAGAAAAGACCCTGATGCTGGGCAAGATTGAGATCAGAAGGAGAAGAGGGTGACAGAGGATAAGATGATTGGTCAGCATCGTTGACTCAATGGACGTGAATTGAGCAACTCTGGGAGATAATGAAGGACACGGATGCCTGGCATGCTGCAGTCCATGGGGTCTCAAAGAGACAAGACTAAGAAACAACACAATAGGTTTGTAATGGTACTTCATTTTCTTCATTTCATTGGAATTCCCTTGTGACTAGTGATGTCTTTTCTTATGACTATTTTTTTAATTGGAGTAGAATTGATTTACAGTGTTGCATTAGTTTCAGGTGTACAGGAAAGTAATTCAGTTTTACATATATGTATATATATTTTTTCAGACTTTTCTCCTTTATAGGCTGTTGCAAGATATTGAATGTAGTTCCCTGGCTATATAGTAGGTTCTTATTGTTTATCTACTTTATATGCAGTAGTGTGTATCTATTAAACTCATGCTCCTAATTTATCCCTCCCTCCACTCTTATTTGGTAAGGATAAGTTTGTTTTCTAGGTCTGTGAATCTGTTTCTGTTTTGTAAATAAGTTCATTTATATCTTTTTTTAGAGTCCGCATGTAAGTGATATTATGTGATAATTTTTTACTTGGTATGATCATCTCTAGGTCCATCTACATTGTTGTGCTGTTGTTCAGTTGCTAAGTTGTGTCTGACTTTTTGTGACCCCATGGACAGCAGCACGCCAGGCCTCCCTGTCCCTTACCATCTTCTGAAGTTCACCCTAGTTCATGTCCACTGAATTGGTGATGACATCCAAACTTCTTATCTTCTGCTACCCTCTTCTCCTTTTGCTGTCAATATTTGCCAGCAATAGGGTCTTTTCCAATGAGTCAGCTGTTTGCACCAGGTGACCAAAATGTTGGAGCTTCAGCGTCAGCATCAGTCCTCCCAATGAGTATTCAGGGTTGATTTCCCTTAGGGTGGACTGGTTTGATTTCCTTGTTGTCCAAGGGACTCTCAAAAGTCTTCTCCAGCACCGCAATTTGAAAGCATCATTTCTTTGATATTCAGCCTTCTTTATGGTCCAGCTCTCACATCTGCACATGACTACTGGAAATCCCATAGCTTTGCCTATATGGCCTTTGTCAGCAAAGTGATGTCTTTGCTTTGTTATATGTTGTCTAGGTTTGGCATAGCCTTCCTTCCAAGAAGCAAGCATCTTCAAATTTCATGGCTGTAGTCACCAAGAAGAGAAAAATCTGTCAGTGCTACTTCATCTACATTGCCAAAGAATAATTTACCATAGGGATGTGATTTATTTCCAGGCTCTCTACCCTGCCCCATTTATGTGTTCTGTTCTGATTTATTTGTCTGTTTCTGTGCCAATATGTACTGTTTTGATTACTGTAGCTTTGTAGTATTATTTGAAGTCTGGAGGGTTTTGCTTCCAGCTTTGTTTGTTCAGAATTGCTTTAGCAATTCTGGGTCTTTGGTGATTTCATATAAACTTTAGGATTATTTATTCTAGTTCTGTGAAAAATGTCATGGGTTTCCTATGCCTATTAGCATCTTCTTGGTAAGATGTCTATTCATATATTTTGTTTGTTCTTTTCGTTGGATTATTTGTGTTTATAATGTTGGCTTTTGAGTTCTTTGTATATTTTGGGTTCAAGTCCATTATCAGAATTGTTTTGTAAGTATTTTCTCTCAGTCTTTAGGTTCTCTGTACGATTATTATATGATTCTGACTAAATGACATTCTAAAACATTCCAAACCACAGAGATGGAAAACAAATCACTGTTTACCAGAGGTTGGAGGAGGGGAGATGGACGAGCAGTTTATGCACAGTGGATTTTTACGGTGGTAAAACTGTTCTGTAGGATACTTGTGGTGCTTAATTTTATGTATCAACTTGACTAGGCTGTGGAGTACCCAGATATTTTGCCAAATATTATTCCCAGCAAGTCTGTGACTGTGTTTTGGATAGGATGAACAAATGAATTGGGCCTTCTGAATAAAGCAGATACCCTCTCTTATGTGGGTGGGGCTCTTCCAATCAGTTGAAGGTCTGAGTTGAACAAAGAGAGCAGTCCAGCCTTGAGCAAGGGGAAATGTTTTCCTGCCTGATTACCTTGAACTGAGACATCAGTCTTTTCCTGCTTTAGACTCAAACTGAAACATCACCTCTTGAGTCCTAAACCTGAAGGCCTTTGAACTCAGACTGGAATTTACCGTCAACTTTCCAGAGTGTCATACCTGCTGGCTGAAGGTCTTGGGACTTGTCAGCCTCCATAATTGTGTGAGTCAATCTCTTTTCTTAATATTTGTTTATTTATTACCTATTTGGCTGTGTTGGGTCTTAGTTGTGGTGCATGGGCTCCTCTCTAGTTGTGGCACATGGACTTAATTGCCGTGTGGCATATAGGATCTTAGTTCCCTGACAGGGATCAAACCTGCATCCCTTGCATTGGAAAGCAAATTCTTAACTGCTGGACCACCAGGGAATCTATGTATATGTAAAATAACATTTTAACTGAGTAACATTTAATGTTAATACCATACATAAAAATATATTTTATTGGGTCTGTTGAACCTCTATCTATCTATTTCATATTGGTTTGCTGAATCATACAGTACTACAATGATGGATACATGATATCATGCATATAGCACTGTAGAACACAAAGACTGAATCATGATGTAAAATAGTTCACAGTATAAATATAAATTATTTCACAGTAATATGTCAATGTGTGTTAATTACTTGTAACAAATGTGCCACGTTCATCTAAGATGTTGATAGGGAGAGGATGTGTAAGGGAGAAGAGGGATATGGAAACACTGTTCTGTCTGCTCAGTTATGTTTTTTAATTGTTGCCTTATTTATTTGGCTGTGCCAGGTCTTCATTGCTGCATGTGGGCTATTCTTAAGATGGGCATGTAGGATCTAGTTCTCCGACCAGGGATCAAACCTGGGCTGCCTGCATTTGGGAGCACAGAGTCTTAGCCACTGGACCTCTGGGGGTAGTCCCTCTGCTCAGTTTTTTATGAATTTAAAACTGTTCTAAAATATAAAGTTTGTTAATTTAAAAAATGTCAAGTATGCAGATCTTGGTGTTTGAAGAAAGTAAGACTCATGTGGAATGGATTGATGGTTGCAGCTGTGAGCTGCCAGAAGCAAATGATAATTAATTCAGAGGGTAAGCGTGTTTAAGTAGAGGTGGCCAGGTGCAGTGCAGCTGCTTCCCAGGAATTTCCAGATGGTTGGTGATGGTGCGGTGTGGGTCAAAGCTGTGAGTTCCTCTTGCATGTGGGTTTGGTATCTGAACCAATTTAGAGTGAAAGTTAAAGGATTAGGTGACGTAACTGTCGTGGTGTAAACCCTCAGTCTGTCTGCAAGGTTGGACGTGTCAGGCAGGTACCCCATCACCAAAAAGAGAAGTAGATTAAGCACCCTGAATTCATATGGTGGTGTAAAATATTTCTTGACTTTTCCCCTGATTCACTTGCAGTATAAATAAAGCTTGCTGGCAGGCTGTCTCCAAAAAACTCCTTTCTTCCTGTGTTCCCTAGTCACCTTGCCATTGAGTCTTTCTCTCTTTTTATCCTGTCAAGCCAAGCCTGGATCCTCTGCTCAGGACCCACATCTTCATCCAGGAGAACGCCGGATGCTCCTGGTCACTTTGAGCCTCCTCCTGACCGTCGGTGGTGGGTCTTTAGATACGGCAGTGAATGCCCCTTGGGATTTGGGATACTTTCAGTAAAGCCTCAGTCTCTCTACCCTGTCTTATCACAGACACCTTCTTCACCAGGAAAGAGCAGGGGAGGGAAGGAAGATATGAGGATAAAAGGAAACTCTCTCTTGCTGTATTAGCTATTATTATTGTTACAATTATCACTGTTATTGCTGGAGCCTGGAACTGCCTGCTGTTTGACTGCTTTTATGTCCCTGCTCCAGACCCTAGATATCCCAATAATAATATCCCTTTTTTTTTTCCTTTGAAGTAATATGAGTGAGCCTTTGGCATATGGTCTAATTGTCAGGAGCATGCGCAGAACTGACTCAGCAGCTTTGATTGCTGCTGCGTCTCTGAGGCCAACTCCCCCTGCTCCTGCCCTTTCTGCACTGTTCCCAAGCTGAAGGTGAGTCCCCCGAACAAGCTGAGATCTGGCCAGGAGACTGGGGCCAGCCTGCCCTTCCAGCTCTCTTTCAGATACACCAAAAGGAGGAAGCACATCAAAGGAGGATGAGCAATTTTGCTTTCAGCCCTAAAGGCCAATATAAACAGAAATTATCATGCCAGCCCTTAGGGAGAGAGGGCGGAATCAAGGGCTTTTTATCTAATTCATCCATATCAACATTTCAAATCCAGAGGATCGGACGCCTTTGTTCACAAAAGGTCAAAAGAGCATGTTGACTCCAGTAAGCATTCTTAAGCCGTCTCCTGGGTCAGGCCATTCTGGAAGGGTCTGCTGTTGGAGACACACCACACAATGATAAGAAATACAGAAGGGGCACAGAGTTCTTGCAGCTCAGATTTCTTTGTCTAATTGCTCAGAGCCCACTGTGCTCTGCAGAATGGGTTCTGAGTTCCGGTCCTGTTTATGTCTCATACCTGGCAGGTGACTCCTCTCTCTGGGGCGTCAGTTTCCTCATTCTGCAGTATGAGGATGGACTGCACTAGTGCAACCACCTACGACTCTGAGTCCACTTTGAAAGAACCTGGCAAACTCTTTTTCTGAGTATAGTTCATTTACAATGTTGTATTACTTTCAGATGTCTGGCAAAGTGAATCTGCTATGCATATATCCACTCATTTTTAGATTATTCTCTCATATAGGCCATTAGAGTGTTGAGTATAGGGCCCTGTGCTATACAGTAGGTTCTTATTAGTTATCTAATTTATGTATAGCAGTGTGTATATGTCAATCCCAATCTTCTAATCCCCCCACCTCCCCCCTGGTAACCATACATTTATTTTCTATATCTGTAATTCTAGTTCTACTTTATAGATAAGTTCATTTGTACCCCTGTTTTAGATTCCTTATATAAGAGATGTCATATGATGAGATGGCTAGATAGCATCACTGATTCAATGGACATGAATTTGGACCAGGAGATAGTGGAGAACAGAAGAAACTGGCATGCTACAGTCCATGGGGTTGCAGAGAGTCAAACACAACTTAGTGACTGAATAACAATGATATTTGTCTTCCTCTGTCACTTCTCACTTCACTCATGATGGTAATCTCTAGGTCTATCCATGTCGCTGCAAATGGCATTATTTCATTCTTTTCTGTGGCTGAGTAATATTCCATTGTGTACATGTACCACTACTTTATCCATTCATCTGTCAAGGGACATTTAGGTTGCTTCCATGTCCTGGCTATCGTAAAGAGTGCTGCAGTGAACACTGGGGTGACTGTATCCTTTCAAATTGAAGTTTTCTCTGCCTATATGCCCAGAAGTGGGCCTTTTATTTTTGGCTAAAAGAACATAGATTCCTGGGTCCAATGCCAGGCTTTGTATGTCAGGTTTTCTAGGGCTGTGGCCTAGATCTTTGCATATTTAATAAGTTTCCCTGGAGACGCTGAGGCAGCCAGCTGGGTACTCAGATAAAACATGCTTGGCAGCCACTAAACTAAATCATCTTTAAGGGCCCTTTCTCAGATGATTATTTTTAAAATAATTCTATTTTCACAACATAGAATATAGGCAATTTTCAGAAAAATCAGAAAAGTGGAGAAAATTGAAATTTTCACTGATACTCATTCTACCAGTCAGAGGAGTCTACACTATCATTTATTCTAATACAGAGTTTTCTGAATTTTTCCTTTTGTTGGTTTGCACAGTTATAACCACACGGTAGCTACAAATCTGCATCTTGGTTTTCATCTAACATTCTCTTATAAACATTTTCCGATGTTTTGTCTATGTTTTATAATCAACATTTTAAAAAGTAAATGACAGTCTGAGAGCATGGTCCCTGGCCTGCCTTCTCCTCCCTTCTCCTGGGCGCTTTCAGCTACATGAATTGAACCACTTTCTTTGTTGCAGAGATCCACAGATGTGAGAACAAAGAATGGGCTGTTTATCCTCCTTCCGTGGCTAGGCAGGACCCCGACAACCTGTGTTCTGCCTACAAAATGCTCTACTTTGGCATTTGTGCCAGATGAAGACCAATTCATGAGTCAATGCTGCTAAGTGAAGGCAGCATGAACGCCTCTCCATGCTCTCTGACCCCTCTCTGAGAATCCTGTATCGTTGCTGCTGATGGAACAGATTAACGGAGAAACTGATGAGTCTGACCCAGAAAACATCTCCTGATCACTCCCAGTCAGTTTCCATTTGCTATGGTTTGTTTGGCCACTTAAGGGCTGCAGTGAACTTCAGTCTTAATTGGCAAAAGCTCAGGTTTGAGAAGCCCATTCATAGACCCAATCACAAGCCCTCTCAGACTCAGTAACAAGCAGAAAACTCAGGGCTAGGCTTTGGGCAGAGAGGATGCTTACCATCTGGTGGCTCAGGGCATCACTGTCCTCAGTAAGCTTTCTCTTCATAGACAGCAGAAGTCAAGAAGCCTGCTACAACACATGTTATTCAAGCAGGAGGCTGAGACTTTTCCTGGGGAAAGGACTATTTAGGGCCTCGTAGTAGGCATGAGGCAGAACTTGTTGGCCAGAACTGGCTGCCTGTCCTTGACATCAGGCTGAAGTGCTGATACAAGGTGTCTGTGACTGCTCCTCCTTCAGGAAGTCTCCAGAGCTCAGGCTGACCTTGTCACTCCTCCATGGTCCCCAGCCAACTGCTCTGTCTCAAGCCCATGCTAATCTAATGTCCTTATGGCCATCCCTTCTCTTCTCTTCCTTCCCTCCCTCCTTCTCTCCCAACCTCCCTCCCTCCCATTCTCCCTTGCTTCCACGAAGTTTTTTGAATGTTAAGCATATATCAAGTACAGTACTGGAGATTCTATAGGTTCAGCAGCTGTTGGCAGTGACAGACCAGACCTCCTGTATGGCCATTTCACCCCCAGCATGATGAATACTGTGATTGGGCTGAAGAAACATATGACCCACATGAGGAACTGCACATCGATCTGCATTCGCGGCCCACAGGGTTCCGAGTGATGGAACAGGACCTTCTGTGCAAGTGGTGTGCTGTATGCCACTGGTGGAGCCTTGTAAGCAGTAGCTTTCCACTCTAACAGCAGGGAGCTGTGGCTCTATGTACTTGGGAAAACAGAGGGAACTCCCCAAGCCCTGAGAGGGGTGGCTCTATGTACTTGGGAAAACAGAGGGAACTCCCCAAGCCCTGAGAGGGGAGGAAGCCTCCCTTGGTTAAATAACACTGAGAGCTTCTGTAAAGTGCAGAGATGTCCTGGAAGAGGCTATCATATTCAGCTGTTCTCACTGGCTGACCCATCACTCTTCCTATTGTTCAGTCACTTAAGTTGTGTCCAACTGTTTGTCACCTCGTGAACTGCAGTACACTGGGCTTCCCTGTCCTTCACTCCCTAGGGTCTGCTCAAACTCATGTCCATTGAATGCAGTGATGCCATGTAGACATCTCGTGTTCTGTCACCCTTCTCCTGCCCTCAATCTTTCCCAGCATCAGGGTCTTTTCTAGTGACTCAGCTCTTCACATCAGGTGGCCAAAGTATTGGAGCTTCAGCATCAATGCTTCCAGTGAATATTCAGGGTTTATTTCCCTTAGGATTGACTGGTTTGATCTCCTTGATGTCCAAGGGACTTTCAAGGGTCTTCTCCAGCACCATAGTTCATGCTTTTCCTGTGCAGGCACCCAACTAGGCACTGACGTGCTAGAACTCAGGAGTGGTGTGCATTGTGGGGAAGAATCAGAACCTTCTGGAGGAGAACTTGTCCCGATGGGACTCCACAGTGAAGGTCCCTGGGCAGCTTGGCAGGGAGTCAGCACAAGCCGGAGACTGACTGAGAAAGAGAGCTGAGAGCCCCAGCGTGGCCTTGTCCTCTTATCAACTCTATCCTGAAAGCTGACAGCATCCTTAGCTCTGGGATCAGAGCATCTAGTTTGTTAAAGCCTAGTGCTATGGGTTTTCTTCCCCATAGCATCTAGTTTTTTAAAACTCAAGCATCATGGACAAGTCTTTTTCATTTATCAAGACAAATGATGAGCAAAGCCTTTCATAGGAATAATCTTCTGCTTGGGGAGTTTGGACTTCAGTCTTTATAAAATCATCTCACTTGAGGCATGGGCTAGTTCTAGATGATCTCAGTTCTTTCTGCCCTCCCCAAACTGGATAACTGGCCATTATCAATTAATTTTTATTTGCATTTGTTACTAAGCATCACATAGAGTCATTTTATAGACATACAGTCCAGCTGGTGTCTGCTATCATAATAACTTAGGAACAGTTAAGAGATAGGCAGTCCAGGAAAAAAAAAAAGGAAGAAAAGATGAGACCTACAGTTACTAAGTGGCTCTTTCGTTTAATCTTCCCAACGATCTAGAAGGTAGATTTATTTATCCATTTATCAGCTGAGGAAACTGACATTCAAAAGTGGATAATGTAGCCTGAGGAGGTGGAGTGAGCAGAAAGCTAAGATGAACCCACTGAACCTCGCCCTTGCATAATTCCTCCCTCTTAAGCGTAGGCTGAACCTATATATGATCGGTCAGAACTCGTAATTAGTCTATGTGATATGGCAAGAGGACTGTGCATTTGTAATTAAAATTACTTCAGGTGAGAGAGGATGTCAGAGACTAGAAGAATGAGAGAGGTCA
This sequence comes from Madoqua kirkii, assembly GCA_006408675.1. Lineage (NCBI taxonomy): Eukaryota > Metazoa > Chordata > Mammalia > Artiodactyla > Bovidae > Madoqua > Madoqua kirkii. The sequence continues at coordinate 27,930 of SJYC01051267.1, read as the reverse complement.
GGTGTAAATAGCGCTCTCCCTTGCTGGCTGTGAAGTTGGAGAAGCCATCTGAGAAGGGACACAGGTGGCCTCTGGAGTTGACGCGTTCCTGCTGACAGCTCGCCGTAGAATGGGGCTTCCCTCCTGCAACTTCAAGGAACTGAATTCTACCAACAGCCCCATGAGCTTGAAAGCCCCGAGCCCCAGAAAGGAACTCAACGCAGGTGATGCCTTGACTGCAACCCTGTGAGGCTCTGAGCAGGAGACTCAGCTCAGCTGTGCCTGGACCTCTGGCCTATGGAAACCAGGAAATAATAAACAGGTATTATTTAAAACTGCTTTGCCTGTGTTAATTGGTGACACAGCCATAGAAAACAAATAGAGAAGGTGATGAACCAGAACTTAAAGCCTGAGTTGTCAGGCCTGAGGCCTGGCTCATCCCACTGCAGCTGCATCTCCTCTGCCCTCTACTCCATGGGGGGAGAAGGCGAGAGTGGCTTATTGGGCAATTAAACTCTGCAAGTATTTACAGAGAGCCTTTACTACATAGCCCTGGATTAGGCTGTGGGTTACAAGATGATTAAGACTCAGCTGCCTCCCTCAAGGGGCCCACTGTGTAGCATGAAAGACAAACGAGGCAGATGGTGGAAGTGATGTGGGAGGATCTATGGCAGACAAGCAGCAGCATGCTGTGAGGCTGGGCTGGGAGAAGGCTCCACAGGAAAGGACACTTTGAGCTTGAACTTGAAGACTGTGTTGGAGGCCACAGTGGACAAAATGGAAAGTGCGTATGTGAAACATATCAAAACCTCTCTGCACACCGAGTGAAACAAAGCAGAAAGATGAGTTTATTGCAAGGGTCTCGGTCCACAAGCCAGGCAACTCAAGGCTAGGGAGACAACGAGTTCTGAAGTGTTCCCTCCCTAAGGGTTTTCCTGGGGTAAAGGTCAGTGCTTTTCAGCTGATTGGTAGCCTGGTGGACTTCTTCCTTATTTGAAGCAGGTAGCTGATTCAAGGGAACAAGAAGTCTGGAGATGGTATGAATGGTCTTGGCATTTGGGGAATGAATGGCTGGCATCCTCGGCTGATCTCTGAGAAGAGCTGTAAATTCCTACAACTTATGTTAGGTAAGGTTAAGTTTCATTCTGTTTAATGTGCTTGCATTGGCCAACTGCCTTTTGTCCCTGACATAGTGACTCCATTTCAGTTTGGTTCTACAAAGAGTGACAAGATGGGAAAAAGCAGAGACAGGACACATAAGATTCTAAGTGATCTGTGGTATCTGGACCATCAGGTGGGGACAGGGCAGGTGAGAGGTGGAGCTGGAAGCGTGGATTAGATCAGAGAGGGGTCTTTCAGCTGGTATACAGCAGTCAGACTGTTTCATCTGGGAGGTTAGAATAATTTCTCTGTTCTTCCAGCCCTGTCTACCTAGAGATCTTATAAAAATCAAAGGGCAATTTACTACATGACATTCTAGGCTGCCTTAATATGCATTAAATATCAAGACCTACGGCCTCAAATGGCTGTCATTTCTTTGATCAGTTGTTTCACTCAACTTAATCTGGGATTCATTCCACAAACATTTCGGGCAGCAGCTCTTGCTGGACACGGCATGGGTCCCAGGGGTCCCAAGCGAGCTGTAGGAGGCCCTCCCCTCAGGGAGCTGCCCTGATCCAGCCTGCGGTGGATGTGAGAGAGGAGTAACAAGGATTAAGAAACATGTCCAGAAGGAGAAGGGAATCTGATTCCTGGAAAGTGAGGGAAGGAAAAGGCCAGAAAGCATCAAAGTCTTCCTTTTCCAGAATACTCTGGAATTCTCTATGCTCTGAGAACCTGTGGCTTCTGATAAGTAGCTGTTGAGCTTCAGCTGGAAAGTTTATACAGGTTACCAGAACTAGTTCAGAGCTGGTGATATCCTCAGTCTCACTGAAAGCTCAGGACTGAATTACCATGAATGCTCTGGGTTAATTGCATGATGTCTTCTTTCTTAGTTAAAATTTGGCATGAGGACATCATAGGCAACAAAATATTTTAAGGGGTATTTTGTGTGTGTGTGTCTTTTCTTTTTTCCTACAGCAGATTTCTCTTTCCTAGTCTCAAGTCTAGAGTTTTTCAGTCTATTATAAAAGGAATAAAAGAAAAATTGGGGTAGGTGGATGGCAATTGTTCTGCTGACTGTAGTGGTTGTTTCCTGAGCGTCTTAGCTCAGGCTTCCATAGCAGAATACCATAGATCGGGCAGCTTAGATGACAGAGATTTACTTTCTCACACTTCTGGAGGCTGAAAGTCTAGATCAGGGCACCAGTATGGTCCAGTTGTGTGGGTGCTCTCTTCCTGGCTTGTAGACAGTCACCTTCCCACTGTGTGTGCACATGTCAGAGGGGTGAGAGGCAGAGAGAGAGACACAGAGAGACAAAGAGAAAAAGACAACTAGAGAGAGAGAGGCAGACACAGAGAACACACACAGAGACAGAGTGCTATGCCGTCTCTTCCTCTTCTTTGAAGGACAATAGTCCTATTACTTCATTTAATCTTGATTATCTCCTTGTATGTGTGGTGCTCTCTTCCTGGCTTGTAGACAGTCACCTTCCCACTGTGTGTGCACATGTCAGAGGGGTGAGAGGCAGAGAGAGAGACACAGAGAGACAAAGAGAAAAAGACAACTAGAGAGAGAGAGGCAGACACAGAGAACACACACAGAGACAGAGTGCTATGCCGTCTCTTCCTCTTCTTTGAAGGACAATAGTCCTATTACTTCATTTAATCTTGATTATCTCCTTGTAGGCCTCATCTCCACATACAGATACATTAAGGGGTTAGGGCTTCAACATGTGAGTTTTGTGTGGACACAATTCAGTCGGTAGCAATAGTGGTACAAATATGTCAAAACCCATCAATCTCTATGCTTTAACTAAATATAGTCTATTGTAGATGAACTACACTTCCATGACGTTTTAAAATATATACATAGAAGAATAAGCTTGAAGCAACCAGAACCTGGCCTTTTAGATATAATACAGACTGGGAATGTCAAATAGGTCTTTAACTCTAAGATTGAAGGACTCAGTCACTTGTTGTTCAGGAGCAGAATTGGAGCAGAGATCACCCCTTTCCTCACACCCGGTCCCCTAGGCTGACACCTGTCCCTCTGAGACTTGGCTTCGGAGACAGCATGATGCTGCCTTTTGGCCTAGTGAGTCCAGGCTGGCTCCTCCTCTTCATCAGGCAGCACTGGGCACTAGTAAGTCCTTGCACCTCACTTGGCTTGGGGGCTCTCAGAACCCAGATGAAAGACTGGCCTGTCCCTGCCTTTGAAGAGCAGGTCCATTTTCCACCTGCCCTTGAGCATGGAGCATCTCCAGAGGGCCCTGGTTGAGGCCCTGAAAGAGCTGTGCAGTGGATGAAGGGACTCAACCAGTGCTGTCCCCACCACACCAGGACCCTACCAAGGCTTATCCCTTCTAGAAGGTGCCCTGCTCCAGCATTTCTCGTCCCATTCTAGAGCCCCTCATGACACAGGACCTGTAGACTCAGTGTGCAGATAATTTACTGATGGACGGTAATGACTTGTACAACCCAAGGTTGCCTCTGAAGCTAACAGAAACACTCTGGAGACAGTGTCTGAACCCCAGAGAGTCCTGATGCTTTTTTCCTAACCCCCTCTGAACTCTAACCCATGTTCCCTCCATGCCAGGGGGATTTTTCTAAAACCCTAAATGGATCACATCACTTGGCTGATTATAGTCCTTCATTATTCATTCCTCTATCCTTCCAGATATTATATATCAAGTTTCTGCTGTTCTCAGCATTAGGCATACAAGAATGAAAGACACAGTTTCTACCCTCTAGAAAATCCCTGTCTCACAGAGGTAGATAGACTTGTGAAAAGATAAATGTCACAAAGGACTGTAGGTGCTTTGATAGAATTGATAATGGGATTAAGCAGAGCCTGAAGGAGGGAGATGTCATTTCTTCCTGGGAAACAAGAGGGTGTCAAGCAAGGGAAGCTTCAAAGAAAAAGTGACCCCAAGCAAGGTTTTGAAATGAGAGTCAAGACATTCCTAAAGAGAAAGCTACATGGAGCAAAGGCATGATAGCAACGTAGACATACTTAGCCCCATTCTTCTCATAAAAGTTGAGGATCAGACAAGTTAAAAGTTTGCTTATAACCATAGTGCTCATGTTGCTAGTAAGAGCTTCGACTATCTATTATTCTAGGGGCTAGCAATACAGTGGAAAACAAATTCAAATGCAAATACAGGGCTCGCTCCAGCACTCAACACTGCTACTCATCTTTTCAAGTTAATAGTTCTATCAAGCACCCTTCTATGCACAAGGCATGTTGGGGAACATGGAAATAAGTTCTCAGGATGTAAGGGTATTTAGGAAAGGGGATTATATCAGGCACAAATAATTATGTGGTCCTTTCAACTTTGTAGTTTTATCTTAAAAAAACATCATTGGTTTGTTTTGCTTATTTTATTTTCCTGATGACAAAGGGCAAACATTACAACCTAACAAAAGTTTTGTTGGCCTGGTACTTAGCACTTGACAAGGTTTTGATTTATAAGTTCTTATGAACAAAATAGAACAAACCCTGACCCACAGGCAACTGGGAGCTGTTCTGTTTGTACCCGTGCTTGGTCCATGTAACACGAACTGTCATTCTGACAAAGATCAGTCTTTGTAGTTAAGCTGTTGGTTCTGCCAAGTAGACTCCTTATCCTGTCTCCTGGAGGGGGGCCTCTGAATCCATAAACTAGAATCAATACTCAATCTACTTTAATGCCAAGAAGGTTTTCACATGGATGCCTGAACATCTATTTCTGGCTGTCAGAGGGGAAAACAGTGATTCGATCCATAGGTAGCATCACCATTCCCCACGTGACACTTGTGTATTAAGTGAAGGTGAATCAACTCAAGTCTTTCATTCCTCTAGGCCCTCCAGGCCTGGGCCAGTGGTATCCAGGATTAATTATGTCCTGTGTCGTAGGACAAGAAACTTGAATGGGATGAGAGAGAGGGCAAAAGCCTGGGAATGATTTTTGCTCACTGAAGCCCACCCCTAGTCCCATCCCCATCCCAATCCCCAAGTAACCAACAAGACTTCTGGAAGCCTTACCTGACTGTACAAGGAAAATTTTTAGGTCCCAAAGTCTAAAAATATACACAGGTAAAACATAGGGGATCAAGAGTAGATTCTCCAGGAATTTCCTACAGTTAGAGTCTCCTGGAGTAGAGCTCCAGAACACTGCCTACCCATAATGTATTACTCTTCATATAAATCCCCAAGAGAAATAATGGACAGGATGAAAATAAAAAACAGGGTTGGTTCCGTGTTAGCTGGGCCTTCGACCCTAAACCCCAACATAGAGGATGGCAGTAAATTAGCCTGGGCCGCGAGTGACACTCTTCTGTCCCACATTAGTTGTGCTGTCTAACCCTGGGCCCGTGTTAGACATCACTAGTTAGTTATGGTACTCTATGGCAGATCCCACACTTAGCCTCACACTTCATTTCAATATAAAGTTTCAACAGACTATTCCTAATTTATAGGGAATGATTTTTGCTCACTGAAGCCCACCCCTAGTCCCATCCCCATCCCAATCCCCAAGTAACCAACAAGACTTCTGGAAGCCTTACCTGACTGTACAAGGAAAATTTTTAGGTCCCAAAGTCTAAAAATATACACAGGTAAAACATAGGGGATCAAGAGTAGATTCTCCAGGAATTTCCTACAGTTAGAGTCTCCTGGAGTAGAGCTCCAGAACACTGCCTACCCATAATGTATTACTCTTCATATAAATCCCCAAGAGAAATAATGGACAGGATGAAAATAAAAAACAGGGTTGGTTCCGTGTTAGCTGGGCCGTCGACCCTAAACCCCAACATAGAGGATGGCAGTAAATTAGCCTGGGCCGCGAGTGACACTCTTCTGTCCCACATTAGTTGTGCTGTCTAACCCTGGGCCCGTGTTAGACATCACTAGTTAGTTATGGTACTCTATGGCAGATCCCACACTTAGCCTCACACTTCATTTCAATATAAAGTTTCAACAGACTATTCCTAATTTATGAAATTGGTACAAAGGCTACTAAGACTGCATTATTTGGGGCCAGAAGATGAGTGAAACTTGCTTTGTACTGTCCTTGTCTCACTACTTCCTGCTAGGTTCTCCTGCTGCTCTAAGCTTGGCTGCCTACCCATAGATTTCACACTAGTAAGAAAGATGTCACAGACTTGGATTTGGGTCACTAAAGCTGTGCCATGTATCTCCTCTCTTTCCTTGCTTGTTTCTTAACTCCTACCAGCCAGTGATGAGAGGGCATTGTTTTCTCTTCATTTTCCTCCATTTTTGCTTTCCCTCTGCTCGGGTTATAGTTTGTTTGTCCTCTCACTATCATCTCATATTCCCAAATGGTTTTCGTGAAAATCACATCTTGGGAAGTTTAAACAAAGAGTCAGCTAACCTTTCTCTTTCATTGTTAAGAACATGAAGAGTCTTATGTGCCAAATGAGCTGGTATCTCTGACTCCAACATCTCTTAATTTATAACTGAAAGTGCTGTCACCCACTGTCTCAAGGATATTTTATGCCGCACGACCTCATGATGTCTCTGAGGCTTTTGTTAAATAGTAGTACTCTCAGAGAAGACTAAAACCTTCTTGCCTCTAGAAAACCCCCTTTTTCTGCTTGACCTTATTTGCCCTTGGCTTCCCAGGCTGGCCCTAAATCTCCCTTTATGCCTTTGCACAAGGTCAGTGGAAGATGCTGGTGAAGGGGCATCAATGGCCTTAGTTACTCATAAGCTCAAAGGCTTGTGGGAATTGAATAATAATCTCTGCTTCCTTCAGAGGTTGGAATCAAATCAGTGTTTCTCTCTAACTCCATTGATTTCACTCTCAGGGAGATATTAATCTGATTGGTCAGATTCCAATAAGTGACAAGTCTTTACAGCATAAATAAGCCCTAATGGACAGACACATTCTTTTTGACTTCCTCACCTCTGTAGCTGGCGAAAGTGTATGTTGCCTGATAATAATAAGATTCAAGACTTGGGTGTGGGAGGAGTGGTATATGGGAAACAGACAGAATATTATCATGGCTTCTTTTATCTAAAAATACTTCAACTCAGCCCTCACAAATGTTCAGGGACAAGAAGTGTTCTCACTGTCCCTTAGGACCTTTAAAATGACTCTTCAGAAGTGTGATTCTCCAACCTTTCCTTCTTCTCATCCATCCTGTACTCTGAAGCCATCATGATTTTATGAAATGTGAATCTGATCATATCTCTGTGCTGAGAAAGAGGAAACACGTGGAGAGCTCTGGAACAAGGAGCAGAATGTGATCTTGCTTACAGAAGAGTGACCCTTGCATGTCTACAAGTCATGGCTTACTAGAGAATTCAGATTTTGATAAGGTGAAAGTGAAGTTGCTCAGTCGTGTCCGACTCTTTGCCACCTGCAATGCAGGAGACCTGGGTTTGACCCCTGGGTATGGAAAGATTTCCTGGAAGAGGGCATGGCAACCCACTCCAGTATTCTTGCCTGGAAAATCTTCATGGACGGAGAGACTGGCAGGCTACAGTCATGGGGTCACAAAGAGTCGGACACGACTGAGCGACTAAGCATAGCACCCAAAACTAGGCTGAGGTTGGCTCCCCAGGTGGCACTGGTGGTAAAGAACAAGCCGGCCAGTGCAGGAGATGTAAGAAATGTGGGTTCAATCCCTGGGTTGGAAAAATCCCCAGGAGAAGGGCCTGGAAACCCACTCCATTCTTGCCTGGAGAATTCCCATGGACTCCAGTATTCTTGCCTGGAAAATCTTCATGGACGGAGAGACTGGCAGGCTACAGTCATGGGGTCACAAAGAGTCGGACACGACTGAGCGACTAAGCATAGCACCCAAAACTAGGCTGAGGTTGGCTCCCCAGGTGGCACTGGTGGTAAAGAACAAGCCGGCCAGTGCAGGAGATGTAAGAAATGTGGGTTCAATCCCTGGGTTGGAAAAATCCCCAGGAGAAGGGCCTGGAAACCCACTCCATTCTTGCCTGGAGAATTCCCATGGACAGAGGAGCCTGGTGGTTTATGGCCCATAGGGTCACAAAGAGCTGGACATGACTCTTTATAAGCTAAGAATAAAAACCATAAAAATGAGCTTATTTTTTAAAAATCCAAAAAAGTGGCCTGCATGTGTGCTCAGTTGTGTCCAACTCTGTGACGCAATGGACTGTAGCCCACCAGGCTCCTCTGTCCTTGGGATTCTCCAGGCAAGAATACTGGAGTGGGTTGCCATTTCCTCTTCCAGGGGATCTTCCTGACCCAGGGATTGAAGCTGCGTCTTCTGCAAGTCTCCTATGTTGCAGGCATATTCTTTACTGCTAAACCACCAGGGAAAGCCCCCTTTTAAGTCAAAACAGTGGTCAAAAAGAAGCTAAACCATTTGTATAAACCAGGAATGCTGGATAGACATAATGTTTATATTTGGATTTTTCTTTCTTTCTTTCTGTGATGTCTCTCTGCCTGGAGGAGAACTTTTATACAGCTCTCCCATTTCATGATATGTGATTCAACAGGAAAAAGTGGTGGGCAATCTAGCCTCCCACTGAATGCCCTGACTCATCCTCATGATTTTAATGGCTTTGATTTGCAATACCCTGTACTTGACCTTGAACGTCAGCAGAAGGGGTGCTCTATTAAGGCAGTGTTTGCAGCCTAACCAAGGAACCATCACATGATCATACAGGAAAACCCATCTCTGACACTGAGACTGGCAAAGGTACGGGCTAAAGAAATGACTGTCTTCATTGGTGCAAACATTCCTCTTCCGTGAAATGCCCGTTCCTAGCCCTGTGCCATCATCGCCTACTGGGAGCACCAGCAGGGCAAGGCTGGGTACCACTCAACCCTGCTCACCTCCCGAATCTTGTCACTGGGTCCTCCCATTCTTGCTGAGTGCAGCCTCATTCAGGCCAGCCTCCACCATCCCTGAGAGTTCCCAGCAGCCCCTCACCAGTGGTTTCTTGCTGGGAGGCAGCCGATACCCTGGGAAGAGTAATTTTGGGCAAGAGAATCACTCAGAATAGAATCTTACTGCTGATACTTACTAGATGTGTGGCTTTAGACCCCAGACCCTCATCACTGAACCTCCTTTGTTAAAAAGAAACCTGCTTTGTTATAAAGAAGAAATGACATGCAAAAAGAATGCCCCTACGGTAAAACTGAATTTGAAAACCATGGATGTACATAACAGTAGCTTTGAGGGTAAAAGAACGGGGCCCTGTCCTGCACAACCTCTTTCTGTTCACCAGCACTTCCCCAGCATTTCTCTGGGCCAAAAGCTACGTGTCTCCATCACCAAGAAAAACATGATCTTTACCCCAGCCCTGTCACCTGGGGCAAACATCTTACAAATCACTCTGCCCCAGCACACAATAGGCCCTCAGAAATGTCTGGTCTTGTCAGTTTCATTATTCTATGCCCTGAAGGCATACTGTGCTCTTCTAGCCGTGTGTAAGTTCACTTCCCCTTTCCCTCCAAGTATTTCACCTGCCCTGTTTTTATCTTCTGCAGCCAAGGAGAGAGCAAGAATCATTGTTCTTTTCTCTGTAATTAGTACAGTGTTCCCAGTAAGAGTTCAATAAAACCTTTGTTATTTCACTAACTAGTAAAACTCAACTTCCAGGTGGTATTTTTCAGAACAGCCTATAGAGGGAAGAGTGTTATACTGAAAATGACCTCTTACACTTTGAGCTCTGGTTTCCACGGGGTCGCTAAGAGTCGGACGCGACTGAGCAACTTCACTTTCGCTTCACTTTGAGACTTGAAAGGGAAAATGAAGAAAGGTCTTTGCCTTTCTTTGCCATTCTTCAGTCAGCTGGTGAGTCTGGGGGTCTCGGACCAATCCAAGCAAACACGTGTAAACAGGTCACTACCAGGCTGGAGCGGACAGAGAGGAACACAAAGGCATACACATTTTTGTTGGGGCTCGCTATCATCTTATGTTTACTTAGCCTGTTTTACTACTTCGAGAAGCATCCAGATGAAGGTGTTTGAGGAAAAAAAGGGAAATGAGCCCACAAAATATCTTTGTTACTCAGCATGGCATAATGTAGGTGATTTTAACAGCGGGCAGAAATAAGCTCCTTCACTAAATTAATTTGATCATGGTGACAAAGCATCCTGAAGTCAGAGAGGCTGCCCCTGGGAAACCCTTAGTTCCTTGGCAGCAGTGCTGAAACCCAACTTTATGTGATTAAAACAGGGAAGCTCCTTTCCAGGAGAACAAGCTAGGAAAAACAAATAAAGAGTAACTTCAAAATGCATATTCTTTTCCTTACTCTTCAAGAAAACACTGATCAAATAAGCAGAATAAATTAATTGTATTTCTAAAATAAAAAGGCTGCTGTCTCAGACAGGGGAAGTTATGCCTCAGGCCCTTTTGTGTTGAAAGGCAGCTCAGCTCTTGTCTCACTTCACAGGCCCTGCAGCCAAGCCCCTCCTTACCATGAAGCAAAATCATGCCAGATTCATTATGGTTCTGACTGTCAGAAATGTGATGCTAGGGAAAATCTGGAAAACCAATTAGGGGGAACCTTACTTTCTAGCTACATTTGCTTTTGTTATTTATAAGTCTCATCCATGTGGACATGCACATTCCACACTTTTTTCAGTTTTGTCGCAAACGTTAGACAAGGATTGGGCAAATGAAAGGTAGATAAGCTATGTGCCTGGTGTTCCCATTTGGCCCAGGACTGGGTGGCGGGGAGATTCCGGCAGAGCCCTGCTTGTGTTCCTCAGTGGCCTCTCCTCAGGGGAAGCAGGTCTCTGATATGTGGCCCTTGCCAGCCTCTCCAGCGTCACTGTACCCGTTTTGAGCTGATCTTGCTCAGCTGTTTCTGAGCCGCACGCTTTGTACCAACCCTCATCTCTACTGCAGGGTCTCTTCCCTTCTCCATCTCCTGCTCTGTGGTGCAACTGAGAAGTTCTCTCGGACCTGGCTGCAGAGTTCCTCTTCTAGGAACCCTCCTACGACTGTCCAACCTTCCTGACAGCCAGCCTGGCACAACCCCCTCCTCAGGGTCTTGCCCACACCTGGTGTGGCTCTCTTTACGGGCATGTGTCTTCCTTTCAGATCCCTCCCAGGGGCACAGATCCCCATCTTAACTGGTTATGTGGAAATTTTTCTTGCAGCTTTGGGTGCAGTTGTTATTTCAAATGGAAGGACAACCCCTGAACTAGAGTCAGGGGAACTGGGCTAACACTGATTCAGCTTCCCCATGGCTAGAAAGACGCATGCCCAATGTCTCTTATAGCAATAAGGTAATATACTTTTAAGACTAGAGCAATGTAAAATAGCTAGAAATAATAACTGTAAGAAAAAGTTTTTATCATGATTATCCTAAATACACAGTCACTGAATGTCATCTTGAACAATGGATATGGGAAACATAATTAGCATGGTTCTTATTTGATGATTATCACTTAAAAACAAGCACATAGTGAACTCTATTATTTTTTCTAAGTTCTCAGAGACCTAATATGCCTTTTCCCTAAGTGTGGGTGATAAAGTAGCAGAGGCCCAGGTGTATTAATTTCCCAGGTTCCCTTAGCTAATAGCAAGAACATTCTGTCTAGTACATTTAGTAAACAGTCTGTACTGTGATTTGAATTCTGAAATTTAAAGGTTGTTGAGGGGAGAAAATACCTGAAAACAGCTTCTCACAATTTACTCAGGTCACCATGATTGAGCTTCAGGTTATTGAAAATGGTCATTTCCTTCCCTGTTTTGGAATTGTAATTGTCCATGTGAACAACCATTGTTTGCTTATTTTGAAGCATTTCTTATTAAGGCAGGACAGTCAGCTGGTATGCCTTTGGAAGATTTTCACCCCACAGGTTGAAATTATAAGCCACTATGGCTGTAATAGAGTTAACCAAAAAATTCAGTTCAGAAAATTCTATATTCATGGATATTCCTGGTGACTCAACATTTTGTTATATTTTGCATTAAAAAGGAAGATCAATCATACCCTGTTGATGAAATGCTGCCTGGCATAATAGCATGGGCAGAAACAAAGCAACTCAGCTTTGTTTTTGCTGTGCTATGAATTAGTCTCATGGTTTAGGGAAACTGTGTAACCTCTCTGAGGCTCAGAGTGCCAACCTGGAAAATTAAGGATCAAATTAGAGATAGTCCAAAATCCTGTAGTTCTTGGTGCATACCTTGTAGCAAATCACCTATCAGGTATCACAAGTGAAGCCAGAGGCATCACCAAGAGTTATCTTCTAGAAGTTCAAGTGTGATCATCTTAATCCACTCCTGCAAACTGTCAACCATTTCCCAATTTCTACTGAGCAAAGTTCTGTGAATAACATTGAAATATTTTTATCTCTGAGGATAAAGGAAAGAAAGGAAAGGGGCTGTCTCTGCCCCCTGGATCTGTAGGTGAGAAATAAAGTCACTTTTATATTTGTACTTTCTAAGGTAGTAATTTCTGCTATAGTCTCATGGTTTAGGGAAACTGTGTAACCTCTCTGAGGCTCAGAGTGCCAACCTGGAAAATTAAGGATCAAATTAGAGATAGTCCAAAATCCTGTAGTTCTTGGTGCATACCTTGTAGCAAATCACCTATCAGGTATCACAAGTGAAGCCAGAGGCATCACCAAGAGTTATCTTCTAGAAGTTCAAGTGTGATCATCTTAATCCACTCCTGCAAACTGTCAACCATTTCCCAATTTCTACTGAGCAAAGTTCTGTGAATAACATTGAAATATTTTTATCTCTGAGGATAAAGGAAAGAAAGGAAAGGGGCTGTCTCTGCCCCCTGGATCTGTAGGTGAGAAATAAAGTCACTTTTATCTTTGTACTTTCTAATGTAGTAATTTCTGCTGAGCCAGGAGCTGCACAGAGTGTTGGGAAATTTTAAATGGATGTGAGCTCTCCAGAGTCCGTGTCAGTGAGGAATGAATGGACTCTGGGATCTGGGGCCTGGCAGCTGTGGCAGAAACTCAGTCACTGATTCCTAAGTTTATCTCCCTCTCCTGGGCACAGAGCTGGATTAAGTATCCTAGCCTCCCTTGCAGGTAGGTGTGACTTTGCCTCTGAATTCTGTCCTATGGAATATGGAGGGAAGGTACCTTTTCCAGCCTGACCCATGAAAGTTTCTCTACCTGATCCTCTAATCTCTCTCTTCATCCATCTGTCAGCTGAGTACTCATGTCCAGGGCAACTTTGAAAGAGGTCACGCATCAAAAGATGGAGACCTGTGATCTGGGGTTCCTGAATGAATGCCTCTACCATAGACTGGATTTTGAAAGAGTAAGAAATAAACTTCTGTGTTCACCTGTAGACAATTTGGAGTTCTTTTGTTACAGCAGCTAGTTGCATATAAAAATGCCTGTCTCCATACAAAAATGTTATTTGCATTATTGATTATTTCATGGCATACAGCCAGTGAAATGGCAGCTTTTAAGGTTTTACCTAATTAAGTCAATAACCATCCACTCACTGTGTTTCTCACCTCTTAATGAGTGAATATTGAATAAATCATCAGATAAATAAACAATGGATAAATAAATCATTGCGTAAATAAACAGCTCTATCAAGAGTGGGTAAGATGGCAAAAATGTCGTCTTCTCCTTGTCTTCCTATCTATGTCTGGGACAGCTTGGAGCCACCACTGATTTACTCCTGGAGAAATAAGACATAAATTAGATGCAGCCATAGGTCTCTCTGAGCCAGCTGACAAAAGACCCAGAAGGAGAGTGACTGACCCACAGCTGCTGCCCATCTCCTGGGAAGGACATAGATGGAGATTCAGAAGTGCCATTAAACTGGAAGCCAGGGCAAATGTGCCTCCTGGAAATGGGGAGGAAAGAGAGACTGTTTCCCCATTCTTCATACTGCAAGGGAAGTTGGGTGTAATTATTATTTTCAAACCATTAAAAGCAATAAGTCTCTTGTAATATGGAATGGATATGTCAAAGATTCTGAACTAAAGTAATGAGGGAGCTAGTATAATGGTAAAGCTGGTTCAAAGAGCATTTTGAAGAACAAGGGTTATATGGTCTACCAGAATAAATTTGATGAGTTAGACACAAAGCTGGAATACCCTACAGTCAGAAAATAACCTCTTAGGTTATCTTTCTTACCTAAGAGAAATCTTCATGTTACATGTAATTTTGGGGGGTCTAATTCCTTAATGAAAGTGAAAGTGTTAGTCACTCAGTCGTGTCCAGCTCTTTGAGACCAGTCCATACTGCAGCCTGCCAGGCTCCTCTGTCCATGGAATTCTCCAGGCAAGAATACTGGAGTGAGTAACCATGCCCTTCTCCAGGGAATCTTCCCAACCCAGGGATCAAACCCTCATTTCCTGATTTGCAGGCAGATTCTTTACCATTTGAGCTACCAAGGAAGCCCCAAGAATATTGGAGCCATGTTCAGTTTTTAGTAATCCCATGGACTTCAGCCCACCAGGCTCCTCTGTCCTTCACTGTCTCTTAGAGTCTACTCAGATTCGTGTACACTGAATAAGTGATGCTGTTTAACCATCTCATCTTCTCCACCCCTTCTCCTTTTGCCTTTTGTCTTTCCCAGCATCAGGGTCTTTTCCAGTGAGTCGGCTCTTTGCATCAGATGTCCAAAGTACTGGAGCTTTAGCATCAGTCCTTCCAATGAACATTCAGGGCTAATTTTCTTTAGGATTGGCTGGCTTGATCTCCTTGCAGTCCAAGGGACTTTCAAGAGTCTTTTCCAGTGCTGTAACTTGAAAGCATCAATTCTTCAGTGCTCGGCCTTCTTTATGGTCCACCTCTCACATCTGTGCATGACTACTGGAAAAACCATAGCTTTGACTAGACAGACCTTTGTCAGCAAAGTGGTGTCTCTGCTGTCTAGGTTTGTCATAGCTTTTTCCCAAGGAGCAAGTGTCTTTTAGTTTCTTGGCTGCAGTCACCATCCACAGTGATTTTGGAGCCCAAGAAAAGAAAATCTGTCACTGCTTCTACTTTTTCCCCTTCTATTTGCCATGAAGTGATGAGACTGGATGCCAAGATCTTAGTTTTTTGAATGTTGAGTTTCAAGCCAGCTTTTTCTCTGTCCTCTTTCACCCTCATCAAGAGACTCTTTAGTTCCACTTCACTTTCTGCCATTAGAGTGGTACCATCTGCATATCTGACACTGTATATTTCTCCCAGCAATCTTGATTCCAGCTTAGGATTCATCAGCCTGGCATGTTGCATAATGTACTCTGCATATAAGTTAAATAAGCAAGGTGACAATATTACAGCCTTGTTGTACTCTTTTCCTAATTTTGAACCAGTCAGTTGTTCCATGCCTGGTTCTAACTGATGCTTCTTGACCTGCATACCAGTTTCCCAAGATACAAGTAAGATGGTCTGGTTCTCCCATCTCTTTAAGAATTTTCCATAGTTTGTGTGATCCACACAGTCAAAGGCCTTAGTGTAGTCAGTGAAGCAGAAGTAGATGTTTTTCTGAAATTCCCTTGCTTTCTCTATGATCCAACAAATGCTGGCAATTTGATCTCTGGTTCCTCTGCCTTTTCTAAACACACTTTGTACATCTGGAAGTTCTCAGTTCATATGCTGCTGAAGACTAGCTTGGAGGATTTTGAACGTAATCTGCTTTGTGTTGTTCAGTTGCTAAGTCATGTCTACTCTTTTGCAATCCCAAGAAATGTAGCCGTCCAGGCTCCTCTGTCCATGGGATTTCCCAGGCAAGAATACTGGAGTGAGTTGCTATTTCTTTCTCCAGAGGATCTTCCTGACCATGGGATCAAACCCACATCTCTTGCATTGGCAGGCAGATTCATTACCACTGGGCTACCGGAGAAGCCCTCCTTGAGCATATAGCAAATACTAAGGCCAGAGAATTAACTTCTGTCTGGTAATTTCATTAAGAAATCTCCTTAAGGGTAGGCTATTCAAAAGGCTTAATTATTTGACCTTCTGTTTTGATACTAGAAACTGGGCCCAAGAAATCTCACCAGATTTCATATGCCATGTCAATCAATACCGGTGAATTCTTCTCTCTTCTAGATTCTCCAGATTTTATTAAGCTCACTAGCAGGGCAGAAAGTGCCCTTCCACACCTCCTATGAGTCTGGGATCCTATAAGTCACAAATAACATCTCGGAACAGGTGTCCTGAGAGGGTATTGGAAACATGGGCACTATATGTGAAGTGTATCTTTAAATTTATTTAGTATTTATTTTTGGCTGCACTGAGTCTTCATTGCTTTGTGAGGGCTTCCTGTAGTTGCAACCTGTAGTAGCTACTCTTTGTTGCGATGTGTGGGCTTCTCAATGGAGTGGCTTCTCTTGCTGTGGAGCACAGGCCCTAGGCATGTTGGCTTCGTGAGTTGCAGCATGTAGTCTCAGTATTTGTGGTACTTGGGTTTAGTTGTTCCATGGCATGGAGAATCTTTCCTAACCAGGGATCGAACCCATGACCCATGCATTGGCATGTGGATTCCCATCCACTGCGCTTCCAGGGAACTCCAAGTGTACCTTTTTAAATGTGAGCTCATCACACTTGTTTAAATGAAATCAATTTTCAACATAGAACTCCAAATATGACCTTGGTTGCAAAGCTGATTTGTCAAAGTATATCTTGGTAAAAAAATAAATAAAACAAGCATATAAAAAGGACTTCCCTGGTAGCTCAGCTAGTGAAGAACCTGCCTGCAAATGCAGGAAAAACAAGAGTAAAGGGCTTGATTCCTGGGTCAGGAAGATCCCTTGGAAGGAGAAATGGCAACACACTCTAGTATTCTAGCCTGGAGAATTCCACGGACAGAAGAGCCTGGCAGACTACAGTCCATGGGGTGGCAAAAAGTTAGACACAACTGAGTGACTAACACACAAATATCTTGGTTTAAAAAAAAGGAGACTAAATTCTCACTGAGCATATGCAAATGATATTGTTGTCCAAAATGAAGAAACTCAATATTAGTTTTTTGAGTTCTGAGGTATCAGTGAGAATCAGATACCATTAAAAATGTCATATTTCAGTTTGCCAAAGCCTAGTCTACCAAATTAGAAATAGATTAAAAGGAAAGAAAAAATATTTTCTCATATACCTATCAAAAACAGAATACTAGAAAATGATAACAATATTACAAAGTAAATAAGTGTAATTATATTTCTCTCATCAGTTGACTCAGTCCTGTGTAACTAAGTTTATTTCACTGGATCTTGATTCAGCAACTGCCTTCCTGAAGTTGTCTGCTTCTGAACAAAAAGAATTCTGGACATTCTGACCAGCCCCCTAATACAGCCTGACAGTTGTCTAAATAATGGCACGTTTGCATTATGGAGCTTGTACCAATGAGTCTAGTTCTTGAAGCATAAGTAGTTATTGGTAACATGGTACAGTCCTTTCCTCAAATTCTGAGTCTCTTCTTTGTTGAAGATACAGGTTCTAGCCTGTGGCCCTTCAGGAAAAATATCAGAGGAAAGCAGAAGCCTCCTATAGACAAGACAATATGTCTGTGGTCTCACCTAATATGAACGTAGGGGAGGATTAAATTCTTTGTCAGAATATAATGTATAACTTTTTCCCAAGAAGTCAGTCAATGTTTCCTCTTTAGCAAATCATGTTATAGACAGTGAGAGTACTGTCTAGGAAAATCTCTAGCACCTGCCAATTCTCTCTGTAAAGTATACATTTTCTGGAACATTATTATTAATAGCATTTTACCAATACATAAAAAACTATTCTTTGGTTTGACAGATCAGTTTTCATCGTTCAGCTCTTAGAACTTTGCTGAATAATTTAAGAAATATGTGAATAAAAAACTAATTGTTTGAAGCATCCCTATTCTTCTAAGACTAAAAAACAAATCTTTTTGAGTTTCCAGGAGAACTTTGGTACAACGTGACTATTTTTAGATGTAAAAGAAATGTGTTTTTTTTTTATATTAATAAGTTATAGTTAGATTTGGGGATGGCAAAATCAAGAATCATTAGAAGAAATGTGGGTGCCTGACCATGAGAGAAATAATAGCTTGGCTGCTCATTAATCAGAGTGGCAATATAATGTTTTAAATAAACAGAAAGGAGGATGACACAGATTCATGAAACATTACTGCCTTGAGAATCAAGGTTATAACAAAATTAGCACAAAGTGCAGAAAACTATTCTGATGAGAACTGGAATCCTTGCTATTCAGACAATAATAGAATATAAACAATAAGCCTTTACTCCCCCTTTAAGAGGGCTTCCCTGATAGCTCAGTTGGTAAAGAATCTGCCTGCAAGGCAGGAGACCCCGGTTCGATTCCTGGGTTCGGAAGATCCATTGGAGAAGGGATAGGCTACCTACTCCACTATTCTTTACCATGTGGCTCACATGGTAAAGAATCTGACTGCAATGCAGGAGACCTGGGTTTGATCCCTGGGTTGGGAAGATCTCCTGGAGAAGAGAAAGGCTACCCACTCCAGTATTCTGGCCTGGAGAATTCCACAGACTGTATAGTCCATGTTGGCGGGGGAGTGGTAAGTCTTTCACTTACTCCCTCACTCCTCCTTTAAGAGCAGATTAAAAGTTCTAAGATTAGATTATACTTTTAACAGTTTACAGCTGTATGTTAATATCAGCTTTGATAGTAAGAATTCTCTAGTTCTCCCACCCCACTTATTAAACTTGTGAATAAGCCCATCAACACTGAACACAGTTTTCCAAAATTTTAGCACTCTTTTTTCATTCTTGCAGAATCATTATTTGCAGGTATTATAAACCAAGGTAGATAAGATTTCATTTCAACAAACTGTCTACAACTTCCAATATCCAAGTTTTGTCTTTCCATTATTCTTTTCCATATTCAAAAATAGCCAGATATTACTGTTGTTATTGTTCAGTCACTATGTTGTGTCCAACTCTTTGTGACCCCATGTCCTATAGCATGCCTGGCTGCCTTGTCCCTCAACATCTCCCAGAATTCACCCAAGTTCATGTCCATTGAATCAGTGATGCTATCCGACCTTTTCATCCTCTGCTACCCTCTACTCCTTTTTCCTTCAATCCTTCCCAGCATCAGAGTCTTTCCCAATGAGTCAGCTATTCACATCAGGCAGCCAAATTACTAGAGCTTCAGCTTCAGCATCAGTTCTTCCAATGAGTATTCAGGGTTGATTTCCCTTAGGATTGATTGGTTTGATCTCCTTGTGGTCCAAGTGACTCTCAAGAGTCTTCCCCAGCACCACAATTTGAAAGCATCAGTTCTTTGGTGCTTGGCCTTCTTTATGGTCCAACTGTAACTTCAATTTCTGCTTTATTGACTATGCCAAAGCCTTTGACTGTGTGGATCACAATAAACTGTGGAAAATTCTGAAGAGATGGGAATACCAGACCACCTGACCTGCCTCTTGAAAAACCTATATGCAGGTCAGGAAGCAACAGTTAGAACTGGACATGGAACAACAGACTGGTTCCAAATAGGAAAAAGAGTACATCAAGGCTGTATATTGTCACTCTGCTTATTTAACTTATATGCAGAGTACATCATGAGAATCACTGGACTGGAAGAAATACAAGCTGGAATCAAGATTGCTGGGAGAAATATCAATAACCTCAGATATGCAGACGACACCACTCTTATGGCAGAAAGTGAAGAAGGACTACAGAGCCTCTTGATGAAAGTGAAAGAGGAGAGTGAAAAAGCTGGCTTAAAGGTCAACATACAGAAAACTAAGATCACGGCATCTGGTCCCATCACTTCATGGGAAATAAATTGGAAAATAGTAGAAACAGTGTCAGACTTTATTTTGAGGGGCTCCAAAATCACTGTAGATGGTGACAGCAGCCATGAAATTAAAAGATGCTTACTCCTTGGAAGAAAAGTTATGACCAACCTAGATAGCATATTCAAAAGCAGAGACATTACTTTGCTGACTAAGGTCCATCTGGTCAAGGCTATGGTTTTTCCTGTGGTCATGTATGGCTGTGAGAGTTGGACTGTGAAGAAAGCTGAGTGCAAAAGAATTGATGCTTTTGAACTGTGGTGTTGGAGAAGACTCTTGAGAGTCCCTTGGACTGCAAGGAGATCCAACCAGTCCGTTCTGAAGGAGATCAGTCCCGTGTGTTCACTGGAAGGACCGATGTTGAAGCTGAAACTCCAATATTTTGGCCACCTGATGCGAAAAGCTGCCTTATTTGAAAAGACCCTGATGCTGGGAAGGATTGGGGGCAGGAGAAGAAGGGGAAGACAGAGGATGAGATGGTTGGATGGCATCACCAACTCGATGGACATGGGTTTGGGTGTATTCCAGGAGTTGATGATGGACAGGGAGGCCTGGTGCACTGCAGTTTATGAGGTTGCAGAGTCAGACACGACTGAGCGACTGAACTGAACTGAACTGTAACATCAATACATGACTACTGGAAAGACCATAGCTTTGAATATATAGACCTTTGTTGCCAAAGTGATGTCTCTGCTTTTTAATACACTGTCTAGGTTTGTCAAAGCCTTCCTTCCAAGAAGCCAGTGTCTTTTAATTTCATGGCCGCAGTCATCATCCACAGTGATTTTGGAGCCCAAGATGAGAAAATCTGCCACTGGTACCATTTTTTCCCCTCTGTTCACCATGAAGTGATGGGACCAGATGCCACGATCTTAGCCAGAACTGTACTCTAGTGAAGTGAAGTTGCTCAGTCATGTCCAACTCTTTGCAACCCCATGGACTGTAGCCTATCAAGCTCCTCTGTCCATGGTATTTTCCAGGCAATAGTACTGGAGTGGATTGCCATTTTCTTCTCCAGGGGATCTTCCCGACCCAGGGATGGAACCCAGGTCTCCCGCATTGTAGACAGACGCTTTACATCTAAGCCACCAGGGAAGTTGTACTCTAGATCAAATCTAACATTTTTTTTCCCCCACTTGAGAGAGATATCACTTTATCTTGCAAGGAGCTGAATTTTCTTGTCATTATTCCTACTGTAGTTTTAACCATTCATATTGATTAAAACTTTTAACTAAAGTAACCACATTCTGTTTTTAAAGAGAGAACTGCGAGGTAGGTAGATAGTTAGCTGAGAATCGCCTATCATATACAAGGACTTAAGAGACCAAAACCTCACAGAACAAACATTGTGACCCCAACAGCTACTCACATGCCTTTACACCCTCTCCAAGTGGCAGAAGGGAGCACACACATTAATATGACCCCAAAATATAGCCACTCTATGACATGAAAGTGTTTGGGGGCAGGAGGAGAAGGGGGCGACAGAAGATGAGATGGCTGGATGGCATCATTGACTCAATGGATGTAAGTTTGAGCGAACTCCTAGAGTTGGTGGTGGACAAAGAGGCCTGGTGTGCTGCAATTCATGGGGTCGCAAAGAGTTGGACACGACTGAACGACTGAACTGAACTGAACTGATGATATGAAAATAAGAAGCAAAAGTACATGTATTCATATAAGAAGAGTGTACTCCATAACCAAGTTTTCTGTATTCTCTTTTACTTATAAATTTCCAAGTATTTAAAAATTATTTACTAATTAACTCAATGTAATACTAGCCTATGATTTTAAAGTTAACAAAGAGTGTTGGGAATTATGTTCAAACTGACACACTACAATTATAATTGCTGTTGATACAAAAGGTTTGTCAGAAGCATAATTCAAGTTAGTTGTAGTTTTTACATTTCACAGTCCTAAACATTATGTAGGAGAGTATTTAGTTTTTCTGATCAGTAAATTAGTCTAAAAAGTTTAGGAAGTTCAGATTAGCTAGTCTCTTCATGAAAAACATGCCAAAACCTTAATTTAAAAAAAAAAAAAAACCCTTGCATTATTCCTCATACTGATAAAACCAGAGAAAACAAAGATAACTGTTGTTAAGCAAAAAAATTTCAAATCAATCTCATTTGATCAGGATTCACCTTGATTATTTGATTTTTAATTTTTATTTTATAGTGGAGTGTAGTTGATTAACAATGTTGTATTAGCCAAGGGTGAAGATGTCCCAGCTGCTGGTAAAAAAGCATGAACAGGTCCCACCAACTGTACATTTTGAAAAATTAAAAAAATAAATAAAAGCAATGTTGTGTTAGTTTCAGGTATACAGCAAAGTGGTTAAGTTATACATTTACATATATCTATTTTTTTCAAATTATTTTCCCATTTAGGTTATTACAGAATATTGAGCAGAGTTCTCTGTGCTGTACAGGTGTTGTTTGTTGTCTATTTTAAATATAGTAGTGTGTACCTTTTAATCCAAAATTCCCAGTTTATCCTTCCCCTCTGCATGGACATGTTTCACCTTTGTTTGTTTTCTGTCAGTAGGTCTGTTTCTGTTTTGTAAATAGCTCATTTGTATAATTTTTTAAAGATTCTTCATATAAACAATATCATATGATATTTGTCTTTGTGTGACTTACTTCACTTAGAATGATATATTTATTTCATGTCCATCCACGTTGCTGAAAATGGCACTATTTCATTCTTTTTAATGGCTGAGTAATATTTCATTGTGAATGTGTGTGTGTGTGTGTATGTATAAACACATCTTTATACATTCATCTGGTGTTGGACACTTTTTTGATTCCATGTCTTGACTATTGTAAGCAGCACTTGAATGAACAGTCAGTTCAGTTCAGTTCACTGCAGTTGCTCAGTCACGTCCAACTTTTTGCGACCCCATGAATCACAGCACACTAGGTCTCCCTGTTCATCACCATCTCTTGGAATTCACTCAGACTCACATCCATCAAGTCCGTGATGCCATCCAACCATCTCATCCTCAGTCGTCCCCTTCTCCTCTTGCCCTCAATCCCTCCCAGCATCATGGTCTTTTCCAATGAGTCAACTCTTTGCATAAGGTGGCCAAAGTACTGGAGTTTCATCTTTAGCATCATTCCTTCCAAAGAAATCCCAGGGTTGATCTCCTTCAGAATGGACTGGTTGGATCTCCTTGCAGTCCAAGGGACTCTCAAGAGTCTTCTCCAACACCACAGTTCAAAAGCATCAATTCTTCAGTGCTCAGCCTTCTTCACAGTCCAACTCTCACATCCATTCATGACCATAGGAAAAACCATAGCCTTGACTAGACGAACCTTAGTCTGCAAAGTGATGTCTCTGCTTTTGAATATACTATCTAGGTTGGTCATAACTTTTCTTCCAAGGAGTAAGCATCTTTTAATTTCATGGCTGCAGTCACCATCTGCAATGATTTTGGAGCCCCCAAAAATAAAGTCTGACACTGTTTACTGTTTCCCCATTTATTTCCCATGAAGTGATGGGACTGGATGCCATGATCTTCATTTTCTGAAAGTTGAACTTTAAGCCAACTTTTTCACTCTCCTCTTTCACTTTCATCAAGAGGCTTTTTAGCTCCTCTTTACTTTCTGCCATAAGGGTGGTGTCATCTGAATATCTGAGGTTATTGATATTTCTCCCAGCAATCTTGATTCCAGCTTGTGTTTCTTCTAGTCCAGTGTTTCTCATGATGCACTCTGCATAGAAGTTAAATTGGGGTGCATGTATTCTTTTGAATCATGATTTCCTCTGGATATATGGCCAGAAGTAGAATTTCTGTATCATATGGTAGCTCCATTTTTAGTTTTTGAAGGAACTTCCATACTGTTCTCCATAGTGGCTGTATCAATTTACATTCCCTTCAATAGTGTAAGAGGGTTCTTTTTTCTCCATATTCTCCCCAGCCTTTATTTTTTGTAGGCTTTTTGAAGATGGCTACTCTGACTGCTGTGAAGTGATATCTCATTGCAGTTTTGATTTGCTTTTCTCTAATAATTAGCGATGTTGAACATCTTTTCATATGTCTGTTGACTGTATGTCTTCTTTGGAGAAATATCTACTTAGGCCTTCTGCCCATTATGATTTGGTTTTAATTTTTATTATTATTGAGCTGTATGAGCTGTTTGTAGATTTTTGAGATTAATCCTTTTTCGACTGCATTGTTTCCAAGTGTTCTCTCCCATCCTGTGTGTTGTCTTTTTGTTTTGCCTATGGTTTCCTTTGCTGTGCAAAAGCTTTTGAGTTTAACTAGGTTCCATTTGTTTGTTTTTATTTCTATTACTCTAGGAGATAAATTGAAAAAAGACATTGTTGCAATGTATGCCAAAGGGTATCTGGTGTTTTCCTCTAAGATTTTCATAGTATCTAGTCTTACATTTCTGTCTTTAATCCATTTTAAGTTTATTTTTGTATATGGCATTCAAGGATGTTCTCATTTTATTCTTTGGTATGTAGCTATCCAGTTTTACCAGCACCATTTACTGAAGACACTGTCTTTTCTCCATTGTATAGTCTTGTCTCCTTTGTCATAGATTAGTTGACCATAGATTGATGTGTTTATTTCTGGGCTTTCTATCTTGTTTCTTTGATCTATATGTCTGGTTTTTGTGCCAGTACCATACTGTTTTGATGACTGTAGCTTTGTAGTATAGTCTAAAGCCAGGGAGCCTGATTCCTCCACCTCTGTTTTTCTTTCTTAAGATTGCTTTGGCTATTTGGGGCCTTTTGTGTTTCCATAATTTTTTTTTAATTTGTCCTCATTCTTTGAAAAATGCCATTATTAAGTGCCGTTGATAAGTATTGCATTGAATCTGTAGATTGTCTTAAATAATATTGTCATTTTGACAATATTGATTCAATTCCAAAGACATGGTATATATTTCCATCTGTCTGTGTCATCTTTAATTTCTTTCTTTCATCAATGTCTTATAATTTTGAGATTTTGCCTCCTTAGGTTATTTTATTCCTATATATTTTATTCATTTTTTTATGAGGTAGTAAATTGGATTGTTCCTTTAATTTTTCTTTTTGATCTTTTATTGTTAATGTATCAAAATGAAACAGATTTCTATGTATTATTGTATATTGCAACATTACCAAATTCAGTGATGAGCACTAGCAGTTTTAGGATTTTCCGCATGTAATATGTCATCTGCAAACGGTGACAATTTTACTTCTTTTCAGTTTGGATTCCTTTTATTTCTTTTTCTTCCCTGATTGCCATAGCTAGGGCTTCCAAAATTATGTCAAATAAAAATAGCAAGAGTGGACATCCTAATCTTGTTCCTGATCTTAGAGGAAATGCTTTTAGCTTTTCTTTGGGGAATGCAATGTTAGATGTAGGTTTGTCATATATGGCCTTTATTATGTTGAGGTTTGTTTCCTCTATGCCCACTGTATGGAGAGTTTTCATCATAAATGGGTATTGTATTTTTGTCAAAAGTTTTTTTCAGGTCTACTGAAATAATCATATGGTTCTTTTTCTTCAGTTTGTTGATGTGGTATGTCACACTGATTGATTTGCAGATATTGAAGAATTTTTGCATCCCTGGGATAAATTTCACTTGGTCATAGTGTATGAACCTTTTAATGTATTGTTGGATTCATTTTGCTAGTATTTTGTTGAGGATTTTTGCGTGTATGTTACTCAGTGAAATCAGTCTGAAATTTTCTCCTTTTTTATGGTATTTTTTGTCTGGTTTTGGTATCAAGGCAAAGTGGCCTCATAGAATGAGTTTGGAAGTATTCCTTTCTCTGTAATTTTTTGTAAGTAGTTGCAGAGGATTGATGTTATCTCTCACCTCTAACGTTTGATAGAATTTGTCTGTGAAGCCATCTGGTCCTGGACTTTTGACTTTGGTTTGGGGGAGTTTTTTTGTTTCTTTTCTTTTTTTTTTTTTTTTACACTTTCAATTTCAGTACTTGTGATTGGTCTGTTCATATTTTATATTTATTCCTAGTTTATTTTTGGGAGATTGTAACTTTTTAAGAATTTGTGCATAGTAAAGCTAGTTAAAGTTGCATTTTGAGGAACAGAAGTTATATAATTTGCCCCCAAAATATTCTTAAATAAAGAATGTGGCCACTGTCTGATTCTTTGCGACCCCATGGACTGCAGCACGCCAGGCCTCCCTGTCCATCACCAACTCCTGGAGTTTACTCAAACTCATGTCCATTGAGTCTGTGATGCCCTCCAACCATCTCATCCTCTGTCATCTCCTTCTCCTCCCACGTTCAGTTTTTTTCCAGCATCAGGGTCTTTTCCAATGAGTCAGTTCTTTCATCAGGTGGCCATCAGGCTTACAATGTGGTAAGCTGGAAAATGATTCCTCAGAGATCTAAACACTCTAATCCCCTGAATCTGTGAATATGTTACCTTAATGGCAAAAAGGATTTTGAAGTTGCTATTTAGGTTAAGGATCTTGAGATGAGATCATCCTCTATTATCTGAATGGGTTGTTTAATTATATGAGTCTTTAAAAGTGAAAGAGGAAAGCAGAAGGGTAGGTCAAGATGATGCTATGTGAGATGGACCTGCTGCCAGTGGCTTTGAAGGTGGAGGAAGGGGGCATGAGCCAAAACCTCATGGCAGCCTCTACACATGGGGCATGGCCCTCCACTTCCAGCTGGCAATAGTACAGGGACCCCTGTCCTGCATCTGAGAGGGACTGAGTTCTTCCAACAGCTGCAATGAGCAGGAAAAGCATTCTCCTCCAGAGCCTCCAGGATGGTACACAGTCTGCCCACCACTTGATTTAGTCATGCGAGACCTGTGCTGAACTCCTGACCTCCAAATGTGTAAAATAATGTTTGTGTTGTCTTAAGCCACTAAATCTGTAATAATTTGCTATGGCAACAGTATAAAACTAACACAGTAAGAGAGAGATAAAATTTGTTAATATCCTATAGGCCAATGAAATGATAACCTTTGAGGCTGTCTTTCTACCAGATAGATCCCTATAAACACATTTAACTTTGTAAGAGTCTGAATTCATAACCATAAATACCAGTGAACAGCCAGGTCAGACATAAGTGCATTGCTCTAGATAATAATCTTTGAGTAAATATGTTAAACAATACCCCAGGCAACACTGAAAGAAACTGCTACTGATTATTTTGCTATATTTCCAAGTTTAATTAATTTTTCCTTAACGAGTAAGATAGGAAATATAATTTCATTTTGCTGACAATAAGTTCCTTGAAGGCATCACCTTATTTATATCAATTAATGTTGTCTTATCTCCATACTTGACACATAGCAGCTACAAGATAAATGCTTGTTGAATGGATTAAAAAAAAAACACAAAAAACCCTGCAACCTCATCTCTAAATATTTCATCCTATGAAATCTGTGATTCAGCCACACCGAATTCCTTCATTTCTTTAATATAAACAAGGCATGCTCTGTCTCAACTTGAGACTTGCATTTGCTTTTCCTTCTGTCTGAAACCCACATCCCCATTCAGCTTTTCTACTGAGGAATCATACATTAGGTCTCAAATATAACCTCCTCTCAGTAGTGTCTGCTCACCTTGTCTTCTCACATGTGGCTCTCTGCTCTTACAGCTTCTGAGTTTAATGCCATAGAACTTCACATATTATATTCACCTTTTTCTGGAAATTGTGATAATTTAAGCATCAACACTAGAGTCAGACTAACTAGTTAGCTGGGTCTCCAGCTAACTAGCTCTGTTATTTTAGGTAAGTTAACTTATCTTTTTGTGATTCAATGTTCTCATCTTTAAAATGGGGATAATAATAATATATCTACTACATACAGCTATGATAAGAATTAAAAGTTAAGGGCTTAGGAAAGAGGTTGGTATATGGCTATCACATGGGAAGCTATTATTGTTTCGTAGATTCCTTGAAATCAGAACCACCGTCTTACTCACCACTTGTCCTCAGTTTCTGTTGCAGAATGCTTGACATTCTTTGTTGACTTGAGTAGAACTATGACCCATTGAGAACCATCCTTTTTTTTCAGAGCAAAGCTGGAGATAAAAGAACAACGTCTCGGTAATGAGATAAGCTATCCAGAAGACTTAACACTAAAGCCGAGAGAGACCTTCTTTCTGAAATGTCTGAAAGTGAAGTACTGGCCCTGGTGCCCTCTGAAGGAGGCTGTTGACTTGAGCCCTCTGAGACAGAGGCATTATATTCCAGGCACAG
>SJYC01051265.1:0-15922 GCA_006408675.1 Madoqua kirkii | reverse complement strand
ACATCTTTTGGGGTGTTAGTTCTGGAAGGTCTTGTAGGTCTTCATAGTACTATTCAGCTTCAGCTTCTTCAGTATTACTTATCAGGGCATAGACTTGGGTTACTGTGATATTGAATGGTTGCCTTGGAAATGAACAAAGATCATTCTGTCATTTTTGAGATTGCATCCAAGGACTACATTTTGGACCCTTTTGTGGACTATGATGGCTAGTCCATTTCTTCTAAGGGATTCCTGCCCACTGTAGTAGATATAATGGTAATCTGAATTAAATTCACCCATTCCAGACCATTTTAGTTCACTGATTCCTAAAATGTTGCTGTTCACTCTTGCCATCTCCTGTTAGACCACTTCTTATTCACCTTGGTTCATGGACCTAACATTCCAGATTCCTGTGCAGTGTTGCCCTTCATGGCATTGGACTTTACTTCCACCTCCAGTCATTTCCACAACTAACAGATTTCTGTATATTGATTTTTATATCCTGAAAACTTGCTGAATTCATTTACTAGTTCTAAGTTTTTTTTTGGTAGACTCTTTTCTATTTATAATATCATGTCATCTGAAATAGTGACAGTTTTACTTCTTATTTTCCATTGTGGATACCTTTCTTTCTTGTCTAATTTCTGTGGGCAAGACTTCCAGTCCTATGTTGAATAAACATGGTGAGAGTAGACATCTTTTTCGTGCTCCTAATTTTGAAAGAAAGCTTCCAGCTTTTCACTAATGAGTGTTAGCTGTGGTCTTGTCCTATACGGCCTTTATTGTGTTAAGGTGCATTCCCTCTGTGCCCACTTTATTGAGAGTTTTTACCATAAATGGATGTTCACTTTTGCCACATGCTTTTTATGCATCTGTTGAAATGATCATGTGATTTTTATCCTTCATTTTATTAATATGTTGTATCACATGAATTGTTTTGTGGATGTTGAATGTTTGCATCCCTGGAATAAATCCCATCTGATCATGATATCTGATTCTGTCAGTATATTATTGAATTTGGTTCGTTAATACTTTGTTGAGAAATTTTGCAGCTATCTGCATCAGGGATACTGGGCTGTAATTTTTCTTTCTTGTGGTATCATGTTCTCACTTTCCTATCAGAGTAACGCTGACCTCATAGACTGAGTTTGGAAGTGTTTCTTTCGCTTCTCATTTTTAGAAGACCTTGAGAAGCATTGGTATTGATTCTTTTTGAATATTTGGTAGAATTTACCAGTGAAATTATATGGTCCTAGACATTTGTTTATTAAGAGGCTTTTGATTACTGATTAACTCTCTCTACTGGTAATTAGGCTGCTTAGATTTTCTACTTCTTTGTAATTCAGTCTTAGAAGATTGTATATTTCTAAGACTTTATCTGTTTCTTTTAGGCTGTACATTAAGATGATATTTCAGTCTAAAGGTGTCATGGAAACCAGAGGGAAGATTGCTTGGGGATTCTTAAACACTAGCTTCAAATAGGCAATAGCTAACAACAGCATTCTCTGGCTTTTTTTTTTTTTTTAAGTATAGTTTATTTACAGTGCTGTGTTAATTACTTCTGTACAGTAAAGTGACTAAGTTATACATATATATACATTCTTTTTCGTGTTCTTTTCCATTATGATTTACCGAGGACATTGAATATAGTTCCCCATACTATACAGTAGGACCTTACTGTTTACCCATTTTCTCTATACAAGTTTGCATCAGCTAATCCCAAACTTCCAGTCCATCCATCTGCCACCCCTCCCACCTGGCAGCCTCCATTCTGTTCTCTATGTCCCTGACTGTTTCTGTTTCATAGATCAGTTCATTTGTTCTCTGGCATTTGTTAACTGTGATGGCTCCTCCCCTTACCCCAGTACCCAACTGGCTCCTCTGAATGAGGCCAGGAGGAGGCAACAGGTCTCAAATGTCAGTGTCTATCAAAGCCCGGTTTGCTAGTAATGCTTGCTTCTCCCCAGGCAAGTAGGAAAGGTTCCCAGGGGCCTCTTAGAAGCTCCACGTCTCCCAGCTTGTTATCCCAGATGATGACTGGCAGGTATAGACAAAGTGCATCCATTCCACGCATGAGTCTTGACTGCAGAGGAAGGGGCATGATTAAGAATGTTTATAACTCAGAGAAATGAAGAAGAAAAGTCGAACTATGAACCATGAACTCTCAGGACTTTTATGATACAAAGCAGCAGAAAATTAAGACTTGAAAACACAGTGGCTGTTGATGGTGAAAACAATCTGGGAACTTAACGAACAATGAAAAATCACATGATCAAGTGAGTGTTGTTCTTCAGAGCAGTCTCTTGGCAGACTTGATACTTATTCTAAAAATGCTTCTTTGCTCAAAATGTTTGGCCAACTCTAGCTTCAAAATTACTCTCAAGCTTGTGACACATTCTTTTGATATCTCATAAAGATGCCAAGTCTCTGTCTTTTGAAGATAAATTGAAATTTTGTAAAAGAGATGAAGGTCATTAACAGTCTCATATGCTGGGTAAGTTGAATTATACCATCCCGCCACTTCCCCTGATCCTCTGCAAAGTAATTGTGAGGTGATGAAGGTGAATTTCAGTTCTGTCCAACTCTTTGTGACCCATGTGGACTGTAGCTCACCAGGCTCCTCTGTCCATGGAATTCTCCAGGCAAGAATACTGGAGCGGGTTGTCATTCCCTTCTCCAGCGGATCTTCCCCACCCAGGGATCAAACCTGGGTCTCCCACATTTCTGGCAGATTCTTTACTGTCTGAGTCACCAGGGAAGTCCAAATTTCCTATACAGTTTGTAAAATGACCCTAAGAACTATCTTAAAAGAAGAATAGAAGAATTACTGAAAGGTCTTCTTGGAGCAACCAAAGCATCTTTGGAATAAGTGTACAGCCTTTCAGAGTGGTTATGTATAAATGGGTAATACTACTGTGGTACATAGGTCTGAGGAAGGTTCCTTTAAAAATATACTGTGCTTCTATTAGAGCCACAGTCAAATCTAGACACAATCAAAAGCACATAATATTTTGCCATATTTCCACTTCTGAAAACTTAAATAAGGAAAACTCCTATAGCTTCTAGAAGCTTCCAGGCCACCCTCCTCTCTTTACCTCGTGCCATATACCCAGGAGACAGCAAGAGCCTGAGAGTGAGCGTGAGATCCCATGAGCATGAGTGCACAAAACGCAGTGAGTGGTGCCTGCGGCACGCGCCACATTCCTTTTCCTCCACGTGAAACTCTTTCTTCACTTGACAATTCCCTATAGAAAGGCTGAGAAGTGTGTCTCTTGCCTCCAAGCTCCTTAGCCCAGACATGCAAATTCTAGCAGTATTCACTTAAACCGCAGGTCATTATAAACACAAAATATAGTCTGTGTGTATAACACAGACACACGCACACACAGGGAATTTTATTCACTATCTTGTAATAACCTATAATGGAGAAAAATCTGAAAAACAGACACTTGCCTTCTTTACCTCTAAGTTCAACTCAACCCAACACTGACACAGGAGGCACTCATCAAATGGGTGTCAGATACATGGGGAGAATGAATGAAAATCTACACACACAGTTTATAGAATAGATACTGAATACTTTTTATGTGCCAGGCATTTTTTAGTGCAAAGAATTCAACAGTCACCAGACAGTCAGAGTTCCTGCCTTTGAGGAGCTTCCAGTTGGGTTTATAAGTTTATGAGCCCTAGCTTCATTCCTTGCCCCTGCCTGGGGAAACCCACCTGAGTCTCTTTCTTAGTGTTTGGGACCTGCAGCCAGCCTTGCACTGTATAGAGGACACAGCAGGGTCTGGACCATATTCTCAGCCTTCCCTGGAAAGAGGACTGTGGAAATGTAGGTGGCAGTGGTGGGAGAGAAGCATATGTTTCTGTCTTTTGCTTCAGGATCCAGAGGCTCTACTGCCTATGACAGGCGCTGCAGGGCTACGCCGCAGTTACTCACGTTTCCAGGTGCTTCCTTGGGCTTCTTGATCTAGTGCAGTAGATGCCACAACCTTCCACAGCCTTCCACCCTTCCTCACTGAGCACACATCACACGGCATCGTGTAAGGCAGACCCCAGCACGCTCTCCCTTCGTTCCCTCCTCTTGGCAAAGGGAAGTGATAGCTGCCTGCTTTTGAGCACATGGTGTGTCTCAGACAGTTACTTCTTTTCTAAACTCTCAGCCCACCTGTGAGATAAACGTCACAGATAAAGGAATGGAAGCACTCAGAAGTTGCACACACTAGCTCAGGAACACATAGGATTTGAACTCAGGTCTTCTTGCTAGATCCATGTGCCTATCTTCCCTGGTGGCTCAAATGGTAAAAGCGTCTGCCTACAATGCAAGAGACCCGGGTTCAATCCCTGGGTCAGAAAGATCCCCTGGAGAAGGAAATGGCATCCCTCTCCAGTACTCTTGCCTGGAAAATCCCATGGACAGAGGAGCCTGGTGGGCTGCAGTCCATGGGGTTGCAGAGAGTCGGACACGACTGAGCGACTTCACTTCACTTGCTAGATCCATAGTAGATGCTTATCCCACTACATCAGATGTTATACAGCAAAATGAAGGACTCCAGTTGGAAATACTTGGGAGCATTTACTGAAATGAACAAACATAGGTTCTTTACAGTTTTACTGAAGGCTGTGGTGTTGCTCTATGGAACTGCAGTCTTTCCTCTTACAACCTAAAGAAAAAATTAGTATCTGCCCATAAAAGAGAATGTTCAAGAAGGAGCCCAGGAGGGTTTACCAGGGTACTATTAAATCTCCAGTGAGCTATGGCTAATGCTTCACTCATGAACAACTTTATAATCTAGCTAGGGGCTGCATGCTGTCTGCCAGGCAGATGGGATTCCAGAGATCTGGGTAAATTGGGACTTATTCCCAGAGGACATCATAAGCAGACTGTTGGGGTGCTGTTAAGACCCCACTGTGTGGTGGCAAGTTTCCATAATGGTAGCTAACACATGGGAGCACCAGCTCTGTGCCAGCCTGTGGGCTGGGCTAAGTTCTCAGCTACGAAACCAGCCATGCCTAGGGGTTGATGAAGTGGTGGTCAAGCGAGTAAAGGTTGTGCGGTGTGAGAAGTGCTAAAGCAGGGGTAACTCCTTTTGGCACCTCTGCCCAGTGTAAATAGCAGCTCCTCACTGCCCTCCGGAGTTCACGGCTACTGTGACCCACGTGAGACAAGGGCAGAGATAGCTGATGGCACATGGTGTTCCTCCACTCACTGAGCACCTGGGGGCCGGTGGAGACAAGGCAAGTTAGACACAGCTCTCGATCGATCGCACGTTGCCTGTCTTTTCATCATCATTCCACACATTTTACGAAAGAGGGAAAATGCTTCCAGAAGGTTTGCTAATTTGCCTGGGGTCATGGAGCTGGCGTGTGACAGGTGAGGGGTTGGAACACTGGACTATTTGACTACAAAGCCTAGTTCTATCTTTCTATGACACAAAAAGACACATGAGGATTCTGAAATGGGCCCTCTAAGTGAATTTTGCATTGCCTACTTCCATCTGTAAGCTTTCTTGGGAGTATGAAGAGGACACTAACAGAAGGCCAGAGGCTTGTTCATGAGCCCAGTCAAATCTGAGTTAGCTCAGAGGCCTGGAGAGAGCCAAGCTGTTGCAGACACTCTTCCTGGGAGCCAGTTTCTATCACTGGCTGGGTGGGGTTGGTGGTGGGCTGGGATCATAAAGCTCACCCAAGCAGCCCACCACAATTAGATGCCCGCTGTGGAAGGTAGCTAATGGATGCACAGTCCGATCCCTTCAGGAAAGGACTTGCCATCCAGCTGGCGGAACACAGATAGCCAGCAGGTGCCCTGTGCTGTCAGCCTCCGGGGCAGGGGGCCGTTCACACCTGGGCCACACCCTTTGAGGCAGCCCATCTTGAGTGGTACCAGGCCAGGCTATTTCTGCCCAACATGGAATGAGCCATCTTGGTTCCCAGGCTCCCCACCCAGGTGGTCAAAGCTTTGTGGGGCCTCCATCATAATCTGACTTCTCCCTGTGCCCAAGGCTGCTTCCTCCCTTTGCTTTCACGGATTCATCCCTCACGGATATCCTGTACCCCACCGTCTGTCTGAGCAACTGCTCAGGGAGACTCCAGTCTGCATCTGCACTGAAGTCTTTAGGGTTATGCTTGTGTGAGGGGTGAGTGGGAGACAGCGACACAGGGAAGAACACAGTTTTTGCCCATAAGATGCTTACCCATCGGCACAAGGGGAGTGTGTGTAGCTCAGCTCAGACTCCATCTGCTGGTGAGCTCAGAGTAGAGTCCTCCTGCCTCCGCCTAAGAAGCAGCACAACAAGGCCATCCTCAGCACCGAGTCAGTGTAGGGCTGGGGCCACACAAGGGATCCTCTGGCCCCAGATACCAGCTTCTTCCTGGCTGATCCACCAATTACTTCTCACAGCTTTTGTTTCGCATCCACTGAGGCCGGTCTAAGCCAGCATCTTTTCTGGACTATTCTGCCAGCTCTGCCTCTAGCCCCTGCTTCTTCTGGCCGTTGTCCAGTGGCTTCTCACTACTGTTATTTATTAGGCTGTCCTGAGTCTTGGTTGCGGCATGTGGGATCTTTAGCTGCGGTATATGAACTCTTCTTACAGCATGTGGGATCCAGTTCGCTGACCAGGGATCTAATCTGGGCCCCCTGCTCTGGGAGTGTAGAGTCTTAGCCGGGGACCACCAGGGAAGTCCTGACTTCTTACTGCTTTTAGAATCAAATGCATACCACTTAGATGGTCTGTGATAGTCTCTGTGGTTGGGCCCTGCTGCTGTTTGTGGCCTCAACTAATATGTTTTTGAGGACCAGCCACATGCCAAGCACTGTGCTAGATGCTGAGGATACAGCAGCGAACAGAGTGGAGTTCCATCATTGTGGGGAGAGAGAGAGGCAACAGACAAGCAAACAATGGGTGCGTCGGGTAGTGCCGAGTGTCATGGAAGAGAAAATAGAGTGTCTGGGGTGAGTGAGGGTGGTAGCAACCAAGGGGAGGAGACAGTGTTCATAAGGTACTGACATTTTAGTGAATTTATAATAGATTTCTCAGGTGGCTCAGTAGTAAAGAAACTCCCTGCCAAGGCAAGAGATGTGGGTTCAGTCCCTGGGTTAGAACGATCGTCTGGAAGAGGAAATGGCAACCAGCTGCAGTAATCTTGCCTGGAAAATCCAATGGACAGAGGAGCCTGGTGGACTACAGTCCACGGGATCACAGAGAGACAGACATGACTGAGCCACCCACCCCCACAGTACACAGAGGGTTTTAAGAGAGGGAGCCGTATGGGTATCCAGTGTGTGTGTGGCGGAGGGGTGAGGTGTGGTGGGGGGGTGGAGTGGTGAGGCGGGGCGTGCGCCAGGAGAGGAAGGAGCAGGTGCAAAGGCCCTGAGGTGGGCGCCTGCTCGGGGAAGCAAGGTCGCTGCTGGACTAGAGCGAGGCGGCATGGTAGCAGAAGAGTTCAGGAACACGTAGGGTCTCATGAGTCACCACGAGAGCTTCAAATTAGACTCCGAATGATGTGGGAGCTTTGAGAGGGTTTGAGCAGAGCAGTCCCTTATCTGACTTACATTTTAAAAAGAGGCCTCTGGCTGCTGGGGGGTGGGGAGTATGAGGGGGAGTGGGAGACCACAGAGACGTGTTCCAGGTCGAGGTGCACTAGGAGAGCAGGAGTAGAGGCGGGCAGGGCCCAAACACACAGTGGAGTTGCCCGCACTTGGCAGTAGCTGGCTGTCGGGTGTGTGACAAGGTCAAGGAAAGCTGGGGACTCCTACAGTGGAAGGATAGCTCTTCTTTTTAATGAAATGGGGAAGACTACACGAGAGGCAGGCTTTGTATGGAAAGGAGGAGTTCCCCTCCGGCATGACAAACTCATGCCACTCCCCTTGAATTCACTGCACTCTCACACTGGCCGTCTAGGTTTCTAGAAAATCAAGCTTGTTTTACCTCAAGGCCTTCGCACTTGCCACTTCCTTGTCAGCTGCTCCCTGGCTCTGTGGTCTCTGGGGAGCAGCTGTCTGCTAGAAAGCGCTCTGACCTTTAGGCGCCTTCTTTCAGATCTCGACACGGCTGTCACTTCTTGCCTATGTGTTGAAAGTAGCTTCCATCCCCTCCCAGTCACATAAGTGGGTTTTTGAGGGGCGGCGTGGGGAGAAAAGAGTTTCTCTCTGTGCATAACTTTTTTGTTCCTTCGTTTATCTGCTGGTCTGTTAATTCCAGGAGGGTCGGGACCATAGCTCTCTTGTTCCCTAGCCCTTAGCTCAGTGCCTGGCCTCGTGGTTGCTCAGTAAACATGTGTTAAATCAATTGAACAGAGAACAGGAAACATCACCCTTTCTTCCAGGGGCTCACAGCCCAAGAGAGGAGGAGATATCACTGAATATTAGTCCCAGGTAAGAAAGAATCAGTGCCGATGGGGCTAAAGAATAGGAATGGCAAAGGAGCAGATAAGGGGTCTGGCTGGAGCACCTAGGCAAGGCTGCCTTGAGAAGAGAGCTGCAGCAAGTGGAGAGCTGGGAGATGCAGGCAGGAGGGGAGGTGTGGATGTTCAGACCCAGAGCAGATGGGCCAGGCCCAGGGAGAGGGAGGCAGTGGCCGACAGAGTAAGCCAGCAGGTCTTTTCCTCTGTAGCCAGCAGGGAGGATGAGCAGTGCTCTGCAAGGGCCAGGGCAGGGAGCACCAAGAATGGATCAGCATCACTTGCCACAGAGCTACTCCAAAAGTTCCCTCTCTGGGTGGCAGAGGGACATGCAGGGACCATAAATCAGAATCAATCGCAGCTGTCATGCAGTCGGTAGTTCCCCAGCACGCCCTGGTAGACACCAGAGGAAAGAACCCCCACTGAATTCAGCCATCAATTGCCCACCCGTTGTGTACTCTAGCCCTGTGCATGCCTGCTTGACCCCTGTAACTGCAATCAAACTCTGTTGACACATCCTATCCTCAAAAACCCTTGCCTTGAACAGTTGGAGAATAGCCCTGCTGCCAAGGTCAAGGCCTTAAGGAATTAGCGGACCTAAAAAATACTGAAATACTCTGTGCACCCACTCCTGAGGCCTTCCTGTCCCCTCCTCTCCAGTCCCCAGCCCAGAGGGGAGGCTGTGGGTTGGCTGGGGGGAGCAGCTTTCCCACATCTCCAGCAGAGGGAGGCCGGTTGTGTCGGCTCAGAGCAGCGGGCAGGGCCAGTGGTGGGAAGGGCCGCTGAGCAGCGGGCACCAGGAGGGACAGGCTTTCCCGGCAACTGTTGGTGCTGGCTGCGATCAGCAGCAGCGTTCAGAGCTGAGCTTGGTTGAGCCCATGGATTCCTCTATTCTGGGGCATTTTTCTTGGCTTCCTGGGGCCTTGGTGGGGTTTCTCCTCCCCATGACTGTCTGGGGTCTATGCCAGGAGTAAGCTGTCTTCCCTGAAGGACAGACCCCCACTGCATCAACACTGTCTGGTACAAAGGGAACATGCCAAATGGAAGGAAAAATGCCCCCCTACCATATTTTTGGACATCTCAGTGACCACCTCAGGCACTTCCAGGGTTATAGAGGGCATGCCTACAAGTGTGAGAAAATTGCAAGGACCCGGCTCTGGGTTATTTCCTCCCCTGGGTTTTTAGTCCTCCTCTGAATCTCGCTGGAAAGCTTCTCCCTGGGTCAGCCTCCTGACTGTGCTGGGAAGGAAACCTGAATACTCATCCAGAGGCCCAGAGTCACAGTCTTGTCCTCCACTGCTCCCCAGTGTCTACCTAGGGTCACTGCACCCTGACTGCAGCGCCTTACCGTAACTCCCTTAAACATTAGACACTGCCTTCCTATATATGCCTAACCCTTTCCCTAGTGCCTTAAGAGAGACAGTGCTTGCCCTGAAAAGAATAAAATCTCCCCAGGAGGTGAAGGTATACCCACAAAGGGACACTGAAGCCAAATAAGGCAGCACCCCTTCAGAAAAGTGTGAAAGGGTTATTTACAATGAGAAGTACTGCAGCTGCTGCTGCTGCCAAGTCGCTTCAGTCGTGCTGACTCTGTGCGACCCCATAGACGGCAGCTCACCAGGCTCCCTCGTCCCTGGGATTCTCCAGGCAAGAACACTGGAGTGGGTTGCCATTTCCTTCTTCAGTGCATGAAAGTGAAAGTGAAGTCACTCAGTCGTGTCTGACTCTTAGTGACCCCATGGACTACAGCCTACCAGGCTCCTCCGTCAATGGGATTTTCCAGGCAAGAGTACTGCAGTGGGGTGCCATTGCCAATGAGAGGTACACATTTAGTCTTTGTCCTGTTCCTGGCTCTGAGCTAAAATCCTTGGAATTTCTTAACTGATGAGAGTGGTAACCTTTTGTTAGGTGAATGAGGTTGGGGATGGTTTCCTGAGAACGATCAGATGCAAGGGTTGAAACTTTTCAGTCTCCTTCCCCCTCCCCACTCTTCATACCTCTGACTTCCAGGATGAGAAGAGGGGCTGGAGGTTGAATTAATTACCAATGGTCAGTGATTTAATCAATCATGGCTAAGTAATGAAACCTCCTTCCAGGCTGGGGAACACGTGGAGATTCGGGGAGAGAGGTGGCTCGAGAGGGTACAGAGGCTCCTCACCCTTGCCCCACTCCTTTCTGCAAGGCTTCCACGTGGCTATTCCTGAGTGTGTCTTTTTATCAACATAATAAGCTGCAGATCTAATAAGTGAAATGTTTCTATGAATTCTATGAACTGCTGTAGCAAATTATTTGAACCCAAGAAGGGAGTCCCTGTCAGAAGCACAGACTAAAATATGGGCTTGTGACTGACATCTGAATTTGGAGGGGCAGCAGTCCTATAGGACTGAGCCCTTAATATATGTGATTTGATGTTCTCCACGGACAGTGTCAGAGCTGAGTTGAATTGTTGGGTACCCGGCTGGTAGAGGAAAACACTCCTGTCTCCTAACACACATGTTAGAATTGGGTCCCTGAATCCTTTTAGTTGGAACTGGGAGTGGGATTTGTTAGATCATCCTCAGCTCACAGAAACGTGTTTTGAGAAGAAAGGATGAGACAAGGAGGGGTGGAAAACCTCTGGTTCCTGGCCACATGGCCGCCTGTGGCATGAACAGCAGCTGTGCTGCGGTTGGTTACATAAGGGAAGTTCCCAGTGGAATTCAGAGGTGGATTCAGACCCTGGGGCATGGAATCACTGAATGTATAGGGGAATGCAAGAGGATAAGCATGCTAAAGACACAGCCATCTGATTATTATTATCTGTAATGGCTAAAATAAAAGAAGAAGGAAGTGTTTGGTTGGGTCTTGATGGTAAACCAAGCTGAGTCTTGCCCACTAGCTTCTATGCTGCCTGAGGTGAGGTGAAGTGAAGTCGCTCAGTCGTGTCCGACTCTTTGCGACTCCATGGACTGTAGCCCACCAAGCTCCTCCATCCATGGGATTCTCCAGGCAATAATACTGGAGTGGGTTGCCATTTCCTTCTCTGGAGGATCTTCCCAACCCAGGGATCGAATCCTGGTCTCCTGCTACAGGCAGATGCTTTACCACCTGAGCCACCAGGGAAGCCCTATGCTGCCTAGACAGGGAAAAAAATATGCAGGGGCAGCACAAAGTACCTCCAAGACCTCTGGTTTCCAAGAAAGTAGTCAGTGTAGGGGAGGGCCAAACCAAGGGACTCCTGAAACCAAGGAATGTACTGTGAAGGAACAGTCCCATTTTGTGGATCTGTAGCATCTTATTCCCAAGGAAACTTTGCTGAAATAGATTGTGACAGTAGCTGATTTAGGAGCCTTTTCTTTCATTTTGGGTGTTGCAGAGTGAAAGAACGTGTTTGGATTCATATAGAACCCATGCACAACAATGATACAGAACTCCCTAAACAACAATCACAGATATCTGTACAGGAGCTGGACTCACAGGAGGCTACTCCCAAATGGCACTCTGTAAGGTCCATTTACCCCGAGAAGGAAGGCTACCCATGTGCCCCGATGAATGCAAGTAGAAACCCCAGAAGAAGCAGCTGATAAGCTTTGCACACAAACCATGTGGGACTGGCCTCAAGATGACTAGGATATTCACCTGCTGAATATGCCTCTTACCCAGGTCATGGTAGGTGTAGAGGTTAAGGGGGCCCCTTTCACATGGGCACTCCCTATAACTGTATTGTTGCAAAACCAAAAGATAGGTTGGAGAGTTTTATCTGACATTGGAGAGATGAACAGAGACCCGGCTGAGTCTTCCAGGGCAGGGAACATGTTGAAGGCTGGAGGAAAGGAGTCTTTCCCTTCAAATTTCAGGAATCTCAAAAGAGAGGCAAGGTGAAACTAACAGCTATGCAAGGGGCTGGGTAAATTCAATAGGCTTACGAGTGAGTAATAAGCGTAAAGAGAGCCCCCCAGAGGTCCAGCCTGGCCCACGCCTTGGCTTAGGAGGAGCAGAGGTATTCACATGCGAGAAGGCCTGATGCACGTGATCCGCGCAAGGTGTCTTATCAGCCGCTGGCCTCGCCTAGTCCCACAGTGGTCTTGTGTGGAAGTGTGGAAAGTTGCCCCCACTCACAGATGGGCAAACCGAGGCTCAGAGAAGTTAAGTAGAAGGTCACACAGCTGATCAGGGGCCAAGCAGGACTTCAAGCCCCTCTGAGATTTCACAGCTGGCTGCTCTTTGATAACAACCACAACTAACACAGCATGTGAGTTCACAGTCTGTGCAGTGCTCTCATGTATTTGATTTCATTTAATCCTCATGTCAACCTCATGAAGCTGGAGGTGTGGTTTCCATTTTACAGGAAAGAAAATAAAATCCCAAAGAAATAACGTATCCACCACTCATTGTGTAATGTGTGGCTGAACTGTGATGTAAAATTTAAGCAGAGGTGTATCTGGTAACCCAGACCCTTCTATGACACCACAAAGTTCTGCTATGGATCCTTCTTGCCATTAAAATCTGGGGGCTGAGAGTTTTCCTGGAAAGGCTGTTCTGCTGTGTCCCAGCAGAAGCTGGGGTTCACCTAAGCCCTCCCCCATCACTAAACATCTGCCCTGTCACAGGCAGTTAAGAGCACACACCCTCCAAGGGGACCAGGGCCCACATACAGTTTGCAGCCCTGTTCGCAGGTCTGACTGATACCATTGCCTGCTTTGTTCCTGCTCCCCTGAGCATCTCCAGGTCCTGTGATGGGGCACAGTTAGGAACAAAGTTCTATGATCACTGTGAGGACCCACAGTATGTCCTGTTGAACATCACCCCCTTTTCCCCTGAGATTTCTCCCCAGAGCTGAACATTTGTGTGCATTCTCTGCATTCACAGGGCTTGCATGTGAGGAAGAAGGAACTGACAGCAGCAGGTGAGACACGTGCAGAGGTGAGCTGGCAGGGGCCTCCACTCCCTGAGTGGGGCTCCCAGGGTGACCCATGACAGGGCAGGGCAAAGCCAGTGTTTAAGCAGCTCAGGGTCAAAACAAGGGCTGTTACTTACTGGGATGCTACATGCTAAGTACTGGTGATGCTCCACTCCATGTAAACATCTTCTCAACCCAGTGAGGGCAGAATTGCCTATTCCTGTGTTACAGATGAGAAAAGGGAGGCTCGATCAGCTCAAGGCTTCATAAACAGGTTAATTTGATTCTTTCCTCTCTGTTCAAAATCACTTTGCTATAGTACCCAGGGGCTTCCCAGGTGGAGCTAGTGGTAAAAGAACCTGCCTGCCAGTGCATGAGACATAAGAGATACAGTTCTGATCCCTGGGTTGAGAAGAATCCCTGGAGAAGGGCATGACCACCCACTCCAGTATTCTTCCCTGGAGAATCCCACAGACAGAAGAGCCTGGTGGGCTACAGTCCACAGGGTCACAGAGAGTCGGACTGACTGAAGCAACTTGGCATGCACGCACACACGCACGCACGGTACTCAAAACAGTGGCTCTCAAAATCACCCAGAAGGCCCTCTCCATAGAATTTCTTATTTAACAGGCCTGGAATGAGCTGAGAGTTTCCATTTTTAATGAGTTCCCTGTTGACCCGGGAACTTTAAGAAGCACTGCTCCAGAGGCTGAATGGCTAACGAAGACTCTGCTCAAAACCAACCCAAGTGCCTGGGAAAGGGGAGTTGTTTCTTACAGTATGTATCATCTGGTGAAGCCAGAGGCTCCTTGAACTGTAGCAGAGGCTGACATTGGACCTGACCCTCACCCTCGAGGCAGCTCTCGTGGAGCAGGCCGGGAGGTGGGCTCTGCACTGTCGAGTCCTAAAGGGGAACCCCTGTGGGCTAACCCATCAGGCATGGTGGGCTTCAGGGCCTCTGTCTGGCCAGTAAGGGCTGCACCGAGGGAAACCCCACCATCTATGAGCATGACCAGGGAGAGCCAGACTATACTTGTTTTGTCCAAACCACAGAAGTCTGAGGCCCTGGGAATCTGGTTTCACTGTCTCCGAATCCAGAAGCAAGCATACTTGCTCTGCCTGCATCTCTGAGAGCATGCAACCTCCTCCCCACCCCTGCTCAGCACATAGCCTGCCAGGAGACAATGACAGCTGGCAGGAGGAAGAAGAGGGAGAGGAAGAGGCAGCTGGGTTGGGAGAGGTGTTGAACGTGGGAGCTCGGAAGACTTCACCCCTTTTTATCTTAGGCCCTATCTGCTGAGGTCTGGCCAAGGTCAAGTGGCAGGTGCGGCAAAAGATGTAAATTCTCAGTAAAAAAAAACAAAACAAAACAGTAACCCTCCTTTCCTGTGTGACTGTTTGTGCTCTGCTTCAGGTCGGGCTGACCCTATGCTCTTCAGGTGGACAGACAATCCAAATGGAGATCTACTGCACAGGCAAGGAGCCATCTAGCTATCAGACACCTTTCTCATGACATCACCCTTTGGCTCTCCCTTAATGGACACATGCACAACCAAGGAAGCCAGTAGTTTGTATGGGCTCTGCCTAAAAGCCTGTGTTGAAAATTCATTGCTCTGTAGCAGGTATATGGTATTCTTCTCAGATGCCTGGTATCACAGGTCAGCACAGGGATGGGGGACATCAGTGAGGCACATATCCAACAGGAAGTTCAAAACAGTTTTCCAAAACGGTCTTACTATGTGAGTTGTGACCTTACAGGGAGCCAGTCATTGTAGCCTGGGAAGTAGGAGTCACAGTTCTGTTTGTTTTGTGCTGGTTTGAGATTCATGAAATTTCAAAATCAAGGTTAAGTACAAAGCAAAACAAACTAACAAAAAAAGAAAAGAAAAATGAAAGAAGAAAACCACCAGCTTCCCAGAACACGTGTAGCATGTGGTTGCCCAGATGAAGGGAAACACTTGTGAACAAGGACAAAGACACAGTTTTCTGTCCTTGGAAAAACACAAGAGGGGTCAGGCCCTGTGAGAAGAGATGTCACCACCCACACTGAGTTTTCCCTTTCTGGGGGCCCAGGGGAAAAGGGCTGGAGTCTACATTTCTTAGGCTAACAAGAGATTGTGAAGGAGCAAAAGACACTACCAGTTCACTGCCCTGATCGGCCTCTGAGATTAACAATAGTTTTCAATCTTAACTGAATATCAGAATTACCTGAGAAACATTTAAAAATCATAATGTCAGGGCACACCCCAGACCAATTAAGTTCATGTTAAGAACCTCCCAGTTCAGTTCATTTCAGTCGCTCAGTCATGTCCGACTCCTTGCGACCCCATGAATTGCAGCAGCCAGGCCTGCCTGTCCATCACCAACTCCTGGAGTTCACTCAGACTCATGTCCATCGAGTCCGTGATGCCATCCAGCCATCTCATCCTCTGTCGTCCCCTTCTCCTCCTGCCCCCAATCCCTCTCAGCATCAGAGTCTTTTCCAATAAGTCAACTCTTCACATGAGGTGGCCAGAGTATTGGAGTTTCAGCTTTAGCATCATTCCTTCCAAAGAAATCCCAGGGCTGATCTCCTTCAGAATGGACTGGTTGGATCTCCTTGCAGTCCAAGGGACTCTCAAGAGTCTTCTCCAACACCACACTTCAAAAGCATCAATTCTT
>SJYC01051264.1:0-66634 GCA_006408675.1 Madoqua kirkii | reverse complement strand
CCCAGGGCTGATCTCCTTCAGAATGGACTGGTTGGATCTCCTTGCAGTCCAAGGCACTCTCAAGAGTCTTCTCTAACACCACAGTTCAAAAGCATCAATTCTTTGGCACTCAGCTTTCTTCACAGTCCAACTCTCACATCCATACATGAGCACAGGAAAAACCATAGCCTTGACTAGATGGACCTTAGTTGGCAAAGTAATGTTTCTGCTTTTGAATATACTATCTAGGTTGATCATAACTTTTCTTCCAAGGAGTAAGTGTCTTAATTTCATGGCTGCATTCACCATCTGCAGTGATTTGGGAGCCCTCCAAAATAGAGTCTGACACTGTTTCCAGTTTCCCCATCTATTTCCCATGAAGTGATACCAAGGGAACATTTCATGCAAAGATGGGCTCGATAAAGGACAGAAATGGTCTGGACATGGAACAACAGACTGGTATCATGAACCTCCCAACAAAGCCTTAAAAAAACCCAGAGTGATTCCGTGGGCTGCCAAGGCTGACAGTCCCTGATCTTGAATGCTCTTGTTGACTTTGAATGTCCTATATATTGGCAGATTTTGATAATCTGCTTAATGGTTGTCATCCTTCCCTGGTTGCTCAGTCAATGAAGAATCTACCTGCAATGCAGGAGGCCACCTGCAATTAAGGAGGCCTGGATTTGATCCCTGGGTCAGGAAGATCCCCTGGAAGAGGAACTGGCAGCCCAGTCCAGTATTCTTGCTTGGGAAATCCCATGGACAGAGGAGCCTGGGGGCTACAGCCCACGGGGTTGCAAAGAGTCAGACACCGCTTAGCAACTAAACCCCTAACCCCTTCTCATTTTCTGTCTTTGATACTCAGTTCCTTGATCTTATCTCTAGCCTTAAAACAAAAAAAAGAAGCAGAGAAACCTTTTTACAACAGCTGCCATCTCTTAAAAAATTTTTTTTGGTACATGTGATAATGTGGTATTTCTGATTTTTTTTTTTAAGAAAAAATTACACCAGACAGGTCTTAGATAATTTTCCCCACTTCATCACCATTCTCTTGTTCTATTTTTTTTTTTAAGTTTTTTTAGA
Source organism: Madoqua kirkii (assembly GCA_006408675.1). Taxonomy (NCBI): domain Eukaryota; kingdom Metazoa; phylum Chordata; class Mammalia; order Artiodactyla; family Bovidae; genus Madoqua; species Madoqua kirkii. Next base: position 65,572 of record SJYC01051264.1, on the reverse strand, counting down.
AGTGCCTCTTCCAATCAAAGGAGAGCCATTTATTTCAAGATCTATAAATAGCTGTGGGTCTTTAAGATTCCTCTAGCACACTGTATTCCTCTGCTCTCTGTGATGTTCATTTTCTTCCCAGTTTTTTATACTCCCACAGCCTGGAAAATATTTTCCTGTGGGCAAGTTATGACAAATATACAAAAACAAAAGCAACCATGTCATGTGCCCAGAGGGTGCTTAATAATGAGTTCATGGAAGAATAGCAAGGTGTCTCTCTAGTCCAGGTATGGATTTCAGTACCAGGAACTGCCTCACATTCCTTGGTAGATACGTCACAATCCTGGAGAAATACCTGGAAAAACTGTGCTATTTGACACTTTGCCAGTGGCTACTATGATAAAATAGGCAGACTGACTATCCAATCTCTGCTTTTATCTCTGCTCTGAATTTCTAATGAATCTTGGGGAGAACCGGCTTGGATTCAGAACCAAAGGAAAAGAACTGAGATTATTTAGTGACTTAGGGACATTGTTTATTGCCGCTTGAGATAATTATTTTAAAATGTTTTATCTCAGTGCATTCATCTTATTTCTACATTCATGGTTTTGTCTTGTTCCTATCTTTCAAACCATGAATCCTTCAGTAGGATACACTTTATCCATGTTTCCAAGTTGTCAATCACCTCATCTGTTGTGTGTGTGTATTGAAAATTTCACAGAACATTTTCATTAATTTGTGAAGGATTGGTAAATTTTATGATAATTTTCCTTTCTATTCATCCATAAATATTGTATAACACTGTTTATTTTGGTAGTCTATACTGTCTTTCAACAAAGTCTTTTTTTTTTTAATAGTTTATTCTATTTTACAATACTGTATTGGTTTTGCCATACATTGACATGAATCAGCCACAGGTGTACACAATCTCCCAATGCTGAAGCCCCTTCCCACCTCCCACCCCACACCATCTCCCCGGATCATCACGTACACCAGCCCCAAGCAACCTGTATCCTGTATTGAACATAGACTGGAGCTTCATTTCTTATATGATAGTATACATCAGAAATTTTTATACAAAAATCATATTTTAGACATTATGTATTTTTAGACTTTAAATAGCAATTTCTAAAATTGTAGTTTTGAATTATTTATTGCTGGCCAATAAAAATATCATTTATTATGTATCTGATATATCTTGCAACTTTTCTAGGTCTTCCTATTATTTTAATTTCCTGTAGTAGTTATCTTATGCATTCGAGACATTCTTAGAAGTTCAATGGCTGTATAAAAGACTATGCTCTTTTTAAACTTTAATTTGTATACACAACAGTAATATTTGGGGTCAGTTACCTCCAACTCGATGGATGTAAGTTTGAGTGAACTCCAGGAGTTGGTGATGGACAGGGATGCCTGGTGTGCTGCGATTCATGGGGTTGCAGAGTTGGACACGACTGAGTGACTGAACTGAACTGAACCTAATCTTTAGGAGTAGCTAATTAATGAGCAAAATGTTTTGTTTTGGATTTAAAATTGTGTTTCTAAAAGAAAATAAACTTGCAGGAATCACACTCAAATCTTTAGCTGACCTAGCTTGTCTCTCTTCCCAAGACCATGGTTTGATGGTCCATGGAAAAGGCCCTAGATTTTGGAAAGTCTTGTGTTTCAGTCTCTTCTCTGCTTTTTCCAAAGGCGTATTACTTTTTCAAAGAGGAATGAGAGTGCGTTGTTTGGAAATTTAATTCTCGTTTTGGATAACATGGTGAGGTTGGTTATGTATCTGATTATATTCATTGTTGACCTGCCCCATGATGAGCGTTCTTAAGGACACTAATCAGTTTGGAGAGAACACAGATAAGAACAGATATAAGATTCATCAGCCACCTCTCAGCCAGACGGTCCCAATATGCTGCTCTGTCACAAACCCTGTGTTTCCATACCAGAATTCCTTAATGGCATTTCCCCTCCAGTTTTCTGAGTTCCTAATTCTGAGGAAAATGGATCAAGAAGTCAGGACAAAGGGAAATGAGTATTATAAATCTCCTTTGAGAGCTAAAGCTTATCAAGTGATAGAGACTTTGCTGGTTGGAAGGAATCCACTGAGATGGCTGGATGGCATCACAGACTCGATGGACGTGAGTCTGAGTGAACTCTGGGAGATAGTGATGGACAGGGAGGCCTGGCGTGCTGCGATTCATGGGGTCGCAAAGAGTCGGACACAACTGAACGACTGAACTGAACTGATCTATGCCCTGATGTCCTTTTGGATTGGACTGGTGTACCAGCCTTGTGATGGCTTCTCCTTAGTTCAGTCTCTATACTGAAGCCAGAGAGATGTCATAGAAACACCACTGTGTTCATTCATCCCCTCACATAGGATGTTATAATGGCTGCCCACATTAAAAAGGTACTTATTAGTGATCTGAGAAATGAAAGTTGAAACCGCAATTAGAGATCAGTACATACCTCTTATCATGGCACAAAATGATAAATCCTGGCTCCATAAGGGAGGGACAGTATTTATCTGGCTCAACATCTTATTTATGAGCCTAGCTCAGTGCCGCTCTGTAGATGGATGAATGGGTAGGTAGATGAATGAGAATGAGACATACCAGAGCCTCATGCTGTGTATTACACAGTGTCACCCTGACGCTTGGCAAACAGAAGGTCCTTTGAGTATTGCCCAAAGTGGCTTTTTTCTCTGAGGCTGACAGTCAAGGTCCCTTAATTTATCCACAATGCCTTCTCCTGTCAGAGCAGAGAAATGGATTCTTCTGAGCCTAAGCTTTCCCATCTTGACCACAGGGAGGATATACAATAGGCCTAGTATTTCCTAACTTCTGAAAATTTATCAAACTGTATCACATTATATCAAAATCCATTCAGATATAGCCTAACATTAGCAAGGCCCTTCCTCCTGTTTTGCAGAATTACAGTGAGAAACAAATGAGATAGTACACATAAAAGTGCTTCATAAAGCACAAGGCCTCGTGCAGAGCTAGCATTCAGCACGATTAAGTCAGCGTGCCTCCACTTTCCAGTCATAGCCGTGTCCACCTGTGGAGTTTACATACCACAGGGCCTGGGCTCAGCCTTGAGCCAAGTTGGAGAGATTCTCTCTCCATCTGGAAACTCCTTCTTTTCTGATTCTCTCTAACCTGCGTTGCATACCTAATAGTCCAGAACCTAACGCCCTTAATCAACATCCTCATTTTCTCTGGACAAAAATGGATTGTAGAATGTAACTCACCATGTTTTAAATTTTGCTTCGGGGCTTAGAATTTCCTTAACCTTTGATCAGTTTCTTAACATTTCTGAACCTCCGTTTCTGCATCTGTAAAACAGGAATAATAATCTTTCCTAACAAGGTGTTGTTGAGAATTGAATAAAGCTATGGGCTCAAAATAACATTCTTACCCTTAGGTTCATAATGAGTGTAAGATGTATATTAGTTCCACTCCATTTCCCTCTGAGTGATCCCAACTAATTGAAAAGCTTATCTTCACTAATGGGCTCCCCAGGTAGCTCAGGGGTTAAGAAACCACCTGTCCTGTAGGAGGCATGGGTTCAATCCCTGGATTGGGAAGATCCCTTGCAGAAGGAAATGGCAACCTGCTATAGTATTCTTGCCTGGGAAATCCCATAGACAGAGGAGCCTGGTGGGCTACAGTCCGTGGGGTCACAAAAGAACTGGAAACAACTTAGAGACTGAACAACAGTAACAATCTTCGCTAATAAAAGAGGGCAAAAATGCAGGTTTGGTAAAATGAAAGGTGAAATATCAGGTCGGGCAAGATAGTTTTAAATCCCTTTATAAAGTAAAGGGTGAGAGATTTGGTCACACAGAAGCCCTCCAGCCTCTCTCAGGGTCATGGAACCTTTTGGTTAACAGAAGGACTGGAATATACAAGAGCTGACCTTCTGAGCAAAGACCTTTAAAGTATGTCCTAGAAGCAAGATGGTTTTCTAGATCACAAAATCATGGCCAGCTGAAACTTTCCCATCCTGAGTTTGAGTGGACCACTTTAACACATTCTGGGAGTCATGCCAACAACAACTGAATTCCAGTTGGCCAAGCCCAAGCACTTTTCCCTAAACCTGGACTTTTTAAGTCTAAGGAATTATTATTTTGGACCTGGACTTGCAATAACATGGCCTTATCATTGGCTTGTTGCTGTTATTCAGTCAATCAGTCGTGTTTGACTCTTTGTGACCACATAAACTGCATCCCTGTCCTTCACTGTCTCCCAGAGTTTGTTCAGACTCATGTCCATTGAGTCAGTGATGCCATCCAATCATCTCATCCTCTGTTGCTCCCTTGTCCTCCTTCCCTCAATCTTTCCCAGCATCTCGGTCTTTTCTAGTGAGTCAGCTCTTCACATCAAGTAGCTAAAGTAATGGGGCTTCAGCTTCAGCATCAGTTCTTCCAATGAATATTCAGGGTTGATTTCCTTTCAGATTGAATGGTTTGATCTCCTTGTTGTCCAAGGGACTCTCAAGAGTCTTGTCCAGCCCCACAGTTTGAAAGTATAATTTCTTTGGCACTCAGTTTTCTTTATGGGCCAACTCTCACATCCATAGATGACTACTGGAAAAACCATAGCTTTGACTGTGTGGACTTTTGTTGGCAAAGTAATGTCTCCAATTCTTAATATACTGTCTAGGTTTGTCATAGCTTTTCTTCCAAGGAGCAAGTGTCTTTTAATTCCATGGCTGCAGTCACCATCAAAGTGGTTTTGGAGCCCAAGAAGACAGTCTGTTACTATTTCCATTGTTTCCTCACCTGTTTGCTGTGATGTGATGGGATCAGATGCCATGATCTTAATTTTTTGAATGTTAAGTTTAAGCCAGTTTTTTGCACACAACCATTGGCTTGTAGTGAGAGTTCATTTAAGACCACCCCTTGCTGGACCTCCTCTATCTACCTACACACTGAGGCACCGAGTAGGTTGGGTCTGCACAGAGGACCCTCCCCAGGCTTGTACTCTGTTGATCAGTAGTGTAAACCATTGCCCCTGGCAACTTATACCTCAGAATCAGGGAATGTTTCCTTTGGTTTTGAATCAAAATAATTCCTGCTGCATTTCAAACCTGTTTTCTGAAGTTTTTGTTTGGTTTTTTAAACAGAGAAGGAACAGCTTTTCACTGGTATAGCTCTCAGAACCACCCTTCCTCTGCTTCTGATTTCTTGCTGCCCACTCACACTGAGGCTCCTGGCCTCAGCTCTGTGACCGGCAGAGTGCTGGCTACCAGCACCGTGGATGCCCTGTCATCCTTGAAATAACTTTATCCTGTGTTCTCGCTCTGCTACTTTCATACAAACAAAAGTTTGGTGCACAATATATGAACTTGCCTATTTCCACTCTGACTCAATACCTGAATTGAACCTGGAGGGACTGTAATCAGACACAGAAGGCTCTTAGATAGAACAACCTCCTATCAGGGATTCCCTTGCATAGTTCAAACTTCAGATATTAAGTTCTACTTCCAAATGAGGAGTTTTAAATTTCTATTGTGAAAACAATCACTTCGGAGAGATTAAGAGCAGGAAAATGATTGTGACATTGACCTGTCAGATATATAAGTGATGAGGAGGGTCCGTGTGTAGTAGTCAGGGCGAAATTAATCACCATAGGAAGAAAGCATGGGTTTTAGCAAGAGTCTCTCACTGTGGGAAGCCACAGCAGCATTGCATTTTAAAATGAGTGTGGTTTTACTGCCCTCCAGTGTCTCAGAGTGTTAAGAACCTACTGAACCTACTGAAAAACGCCTTCTCACCACTGGCTGTAGATTCTATTTATAGTCAGAGGAAATAAAAAATATTACAACTCAGTGGAAAAACCATTAGAGGTAATCCAGTGAACATCAGCAGCCTTTATATAGGTGGAAAACTGCAGGCAGAGAGGAAGGGCAGGCTCAACCTGCCAAAATTAAAGACAGCATATCAAGGATTAATCATCTCATTCATTCATTCACTTATAGCATGTTCTCACTTTCTCATATAATACTAGAAAAATAAGCTACATCTTTTTTCCCTACATTTTATTATTTTCTCTGAGGTCCCTGAGGGCAGAACATTCCTTCTTTCTGACTCCAGAGCCAGAGTACTTAATTCAAGCTTTGTCCCTCAACTCCTTTATATCCCTTAGGAGAGAAGAAAGACTAGGTTCGTGTCTCTCGCATTTCTCTTCCAAGAACTTTACAGACTGGCGCATGTAAGGTAGTAAATCAGCATTCTATGAAGCAGCCAGCCAATTAGTGAATGGAAAGACAGTTTGTTGCAATATTGATTGTGGTCTTTTATTGTTGTTCTCATCTCTGTAGGTATGCAGACATTTTGTTGAAAGAGCAAAATTTAGCAGGGATACAATCACAAAACAATTCTCTCCTAATTACTGTTGCCCTTGTATACTTGCTTGGTAGACTTTTTTTTTTTTTTTTTCCATACATTACTTATATATAGGGTGGGTCTTATGACTTTTGTGGTGAGTTTCAAATATAAAAACAACCTCTGGTCACTTAAATTTGTTTTTATTGTGGTAAAAGTCACAAAATATAAAACATACTATTTTAACCATATTTGACTGTACAGTTCAGTGGCACCAAGTATATTCACATTGTTGTGCAATTCTCACCATCATCTTCCTAATCTTTCACTTTCTGAAGCTGAAACTTTGTCCCCAAATCCCCATTCCTTCCCTACTCCTCCACCCCCAGTCCTTGGCATCTATCAGTGTATTTTCTGACTATATGAACTGACTATTCTAGCTACCTCATATAAGTGGAATCAAGCAGTATCTGTCTGCACCTCCTGTGTATTGGAATGCATTTTTATGGTTAACTTAATACATGTTCTACCCCATAGACAGAGAAGCCAGGTGGGCTACAGTCCACGAGGTTGCAAAAAGTCGGACACGACCGAGTGCCTAAGCACACACACACACAAGCAGATTGTGCCCTCTCCCCTTTGTGCTATACAGTAAGGTCTTATGAGTTATCTGTTTTATACACAGCAGTGTATATATGTCAATCCCAGTCTCCCGATTATCCTTCCCCTTTTTTCTCATTGGTGTCCATACATTTGTTCTCTAATCTGCGTCTGTTTCTGTTTTGCAAATAGGTTCCTCTGTACTATTTTTTTCTAGATTTCACATGTATGTGTTAATATACAGTATTTGTTTTTCTCTTCTGACTTACTTCACTCTGTATGACAGTCTCTAAGTGCATACACATCTCTGCAAATGGCAATTTCATTCTTTTTTATGACTGAGTAGCATTCCATTCTATCCGTGTGCCACGTCTTCTTTATCTATTCATCTGCTGATGCACATTTGGGCTGCTTCCATGCCCTGGCTATTGTAAATAGTGTTGGGGTGAACACTGGAGTACATGTATCTTTTGGAATTATGGTTTTCTCTGGATATTTGCCCAGGAGTAGGATTGCTGGGTCGTATGGTATTTCTACTCTCAGTGGTTTATTTTTTAGGAACTTTTATACTGTTCTCCATAGTGGCTGTATTAATTTACATTTCTACCAATAATGTTAAAAGGTTCCCTTTTCTCTACAGTCTCTCCAGTGGTTATTGTTTGCAGATTTTTTGATGATGGCCATCCTGACCAGTATGAGGCAATATCTCATGGTGGTTTTGATATACATTTCTCTAATAATTAGTGATGTTGAGCATCTTTTCATGTGCCTCTTAGCCATCTGTTTGTCTTCTCTGGTGAGATGTTTATTTAGGTCTTTTGCCCATCTTTTGAATCAAGTTTCCCCCCACCCCTTCTGAGTGTTATCTTTTCATTTTGTTCATGGTTTACTTTGCTGTGCAAAAGCTTTTGTTTACTTAGGTACCATTTGTTTATTTATTTATTTTTTATTCTAAGTGATACCTCAAAACAAAAAAGACTTTGCTTTCACTTTAAAACACAGTGATTTAATTTCCCAGCCACTTGAAGGTGGACTTCTGCACTGTTTGAGTCCTCACCTTCGACATGGGGAGAGAATAATGATGAGATGTTACTTATGCTATCCAATTGACAAAGATAAAGCAGATAGTAGTGAATTTCTGTTTCTCAAAATATCAGGCTAACATATTTCAGGCCAAAAACCCCTGGGAGATAGTGAAGGATAGGGAAGCCTGGCGTGCTGCAGTCCATGGGGTCGCAAAGAGTCAGACACGACTGAGTGACTGAACAAGTTTTCCCACATTTAAAAAGTCTAAAAAAAATATTTGAACAAAACTCTGCTGATGATATTAGAAGAGAGTTACAAAAACAAGTAAAAACTTGAGAGATTGAAGATTTCTAAGAGACAGGAAGCCCAGAGCAATGAAGGTAACATTTGCAAAGGCTCCTTCCCTGAAACAATTAGAAACTGAAAAGCTGTGACAAAGTCTGAAAATGCAGTAGTTGAGAATCTGAGCAGAGATTTTTATCTGTGTCATAGGATTAGGGAAAATTGGAATTCAGGAGTTGCAGAAGAGAGTAATATCCCATGATTTCAGTCTTCCCCCCTCCCCTCTAAGGACCTCATAATGGGTTAGGTTAGCCTCCACAAAGAATAAAGATCAATCTGTACCTGCATTAAGATGGTTTGCCCCCAGGCTAGCTGCATGCCAGAAATAAGGGTAAATCCTCTCTGGAGAAGAGAACATTATCCATAGCCTCAAATGGTCTCTACAGTTGTTTAAACACAAGCCTCATACTCGGTCAGAATTAACCAGGCATAACAGAGAATATCACCCCATATAAAATCAGTTAGACAATAGAAACAGACTCATGGGAGATTCAGATATTAGAGTTATCAGAAAGACTTAAATAGTACCATGATTCATGTGTTCAAAGAGTCAAAAAAAATGGAGTCTTACAGTAGAAAACTATAAAACAAAAAGATTAAAATAAAAATTCAAGGAAAATAATAACTGAAATAAAGCTTTGATATAGTTAAGGAGAGTTAATAAACCAGAACATAGATCAGAAGAACATACCAAGACTGAAACACAGAGAGACAAAATAATGTCAAATATAAAAAAGAGCATAGGAAACATACATATACTGCAAGTCTCAGAAACTGGAATGGTAAATAGTGGAACAGAAACAATGTTTGAAGAGTTAATGGCTGAGAATTTTTAAAAGTGATGAAAGAAATCAAGCCACACATCCAGAAACTTTACAAACCCAGATCAATATAGATTTATAGTGAATGAAATCGGAACAGAGATTAACTTTGGAGGGATAATAGTGATTGAAGAATGAGAGGTAAAATGTGGTTAAATATAAACAAAGTTTTCATTAAACAGTCATTGTATCTTCTGAGATTTAAATATATAAGTATATAGATGCTTTCCTATATGTATATATATATGTATTAAAATATTTTAATATACAAAACACTATATAATTATAATACATGCATATTAAATAAAACAACAACAATATTCAATACACATCCATGCATGCTACATTTCTCAGTCATGTCTGACTCTCTGACTCCATAGACAGTAGCTCTCCAGGCTCCTCTGTCCATGGAATTCTCCAGGCAAGAACACTGGAGTGGCCATTTCCTACTCCAGTTCAACAGTCAGGACAGAGTTTAAGTATTGCAGTTAAACTGGAGGTTAAATATTCTAAGGTCTTCATATTGTCAAAGAAGTATAAAAAAAAACAAGTCTAAGAGAAACTAAGACAAAAGAGAAAAAAAGGTTGTGTAATTGATGGAATAAATACAAAACACCTAGATAGTAAATTTAAATCCAGATATGTCAGTAATCACATTAAATGTGAATGAAACTAATTACGTCAATTAAGGACAAAGAGTGTCAGGCTAGGTAAAAATTTTTTCAGAAACTATTTGTCACTTACATAAGACACACTTTAAGGATAAAGAAGAATTAAAAGTAAAAAGATGAAAAAAGACTATATAAAGAGTATTGTTATGGTCTCGAGTGTTTAATTGGTAGGTTGAAGTCCTAACTCCCTGAGGTGATGGTAAAAGGAGGAAGGAGCCTTTGGGAGGTGACTAGGTCAGGAGAGTGGAGCCCTCATGAACAAGACTGTCAGTTGCTCAGTTGCTCCATCGTGTTGGACTCTTTATGACTCCACGGTCTCTTCATGGAATTCTCCAGGTAAGAATACTGGAGTGTGTTGCCTTTCCCATCTCCAAGGTATCTTCCCAACCCAGGGATTGAACCTGAGTCTCCTGCATTGCAGGTGGATTCTTTACCAGCTGAGCCACCAGGTTAGCCCATAGGACAAAGAGCTCTACTGTGGCTCAGAGGCTAAAGCGTCTGCCTGGAATGCAGGAGACCCGGATTCAATCCCTGGGTTGGGAAGATCCCCTGGAGAAGGAAACTGCAACCCACTCCAGTACTCTTGCCTGGAAAATCCCATGGAGGGAGGAGCCTGGTAGGCTACAATCTATGGGGTTGCAAAGAGTCAGACACGACTGAGGGACTTCACTCACTAGCTCACTCACTCAAGGAAAGATTTATCATAGTGGTAAAAGTTTCAGTGAATGAGATTAATGTCCTCATAAATGAGGCTCCAGAGAAATCTCTCACCCCTTCAACCATGTGAGGACACAGTGAGAAGTCAGTGACCTAGAACAGGGCTCTGTTCAATCCTGCTGGCACTCCAGTCTCAAACTTCAGCCTCCAGAGCTGTGAGCAGTGAATTTCTGCTGCTTTTAAGCCATCCATTCTATGATATTTTGTTATAGCAGCTTGAAGGAACTAAGGAAAATGCACAAAAGAAAGACTTGTATACTAACATCAGACAAATTAGATTTTAGGGCAAAAAGCACTGCTAAAGATGAGATTTATCATAGTGGTAAAAGTTTCAATCAACTAGGAAGATTGTGATGGTTAATGTTATGTATCACCTTGACTAGGTACAGTACCCAAATATTCAAACATGATTATAGATGTTTCTGTGACAGTATTTTTTAGATGAGAGTAACCTGGAAAATCCCATGGACAGAGGAGCCTGGTAGGCTGCAGTCCATGGGGTCACTAAGAGTCGAACACAACTGAGCGACTTCACTTTCACTTTTCACTTTCATGCATTGGAGAAGGAAATGGCAACCCACTCGTGTTCTTGCCTGGAGAATCCCAGCGACGAGGGTAACCCTAGTGGGCTGCCATCTCTGGGGTCACACAGAGTCGGACACGACTGAAGCGACTTAGCAGCAGCGGCAGCAGCCATTAAATCAGTCGATTCTGAGTGAAGCAGATTACCCCTCATCAGATGAGTGGGTGTCTTCCTGTCAATTGAGGACCTTAATAGAAGACTGACTTCAGAAAATCAGAGGATGCCAGCAGATAGGCTTTGATCTCTTCTGAGGTCTCCTGCCAGCCTACCCTGCAGATTTTGGAACTGCCAGCCTCTACAGCCATTATCTATCTGTATCTATAGATAGATGGATATAATAAATAGGTGAGCAAATATAGCTATGCATTTAAAACTGCTTATTAAGTTTGTACCTTTATTAAGCCACAAGATATCCCTTTACAATCTTGTAAGACTGGCAGTTAGGATATTCCCATTCATAGGCCCCCAAATAGGACTAAATGGTTGCATAACCTACTGAAGGACACACATCTACTCATTATTAGGATCAGATCAGAACCCACATCTTCTGACACCAAGCTCATCTTCTCTTCCCATTGGTTTGTCCCCTCTTTCCGGTAATCTTAGTAATTTAGTCTGGCAGGGATGCACTTAATTTTCCAGCCTGATAGACTCACGGCGCAGCATGTGTAGCAGGGCCAGGGCAGGGCTGTCTCTCCATGCAGGCTGTCCTGCCGACTCCCTGCCCTTGCTCGCAGATCTCTTTGCCAAGTGCACACCTAATGTTCAGGGCACTATTGCTCTTCAAGTGACAGAGTTTAATGCTCCTAATCGTCACCCATTATATCATCATTACTTTTTCTGTGGAATTAAAATTCTTTTCATAAAAGGGCAAAAAAGTTCATCTGCCTTACAGCATATCTCAGACTTCTCTGTTGGGATAGTTGGTTCTTTAAAATTTCCAGCTCTGTCTCCAGAGTGACTTTCATTATCTTTCCCTGTGGCAGTTTGTGGGAAGGATGTTAGAGTCACACAGTAACCTCTGCTGTCAGTATCTTCCTTTTAAAATGAAAATTGAGAATTCCCTGGAGATTCATTGGTTGACTCTGTGCTTCCAATGCAGGGGGTGAGGGTTTGATTCCCCATTCAGGGAACTAAGATTCCACATGCCACTCAGGGAGGTAAAAAAAAAAAAAAGTACACATTTAAAAAATAAAATGAAAACTGCTAAACAGTGAGTCATAGAGGGCAGGGGCAATATCTTATTACCCTCTGTGTGCCTGGTACCCTGCCTGACACATCATAGGTGATCATTACATGCTTATCAAATAAGTTAGTGGGCCTTCGCCATTCCTTTTTTTGAAGCAAGTTTGAATTCTCTGCCTTCAGATTTATGGGGTGGCCATTAAGCTTAAGAAACTTACAGCACAATAGCTTTTAAAAGACATATATAGGAATTTTATGTCCCATCTTACAGGTGAAAAACATTGACGCATGAGGCACTGAGATGCTGAAGCCAAGAGCTACACAGCAGAACCACAACCCAGGCAAGCACAGCAGTTCAGTTCAGTGCAGTTCAGTCGCTCAGTCGTGTCTGACTCTTCACGACCCCATGAATGGCAACACGCCAGGCCTCCCTGTCCATCACCAACTCCCAGAGTTCACTCAAACTCATGCCCATAGAGTCAGTGATGCCATCCAGCCATCTCATCCTCTGCTGTCCCCTTCTCTTCCTGCCTCCAATCCCTCCCAACATCAGAGTCTTTTCCAGTGAGTCAACTCTTCACATCAGGTGGCCAAAGTATTGAAGTTTCAGCTTTAGCATCATTCCTTCCAAAGAACACCCAGGGCTGATCTCCTTTAGAATGGACTAGTTGGATCTCCTTGCAGTCCAAGGGACTCTCAAGAGGCTTCTCCAACACCACAGTTCAAAAGCATAAATCCTTCAGCGCTCAGCTTTCTTCACAGTCCAACTCTCATATCCATACATGACCACAGGAAAAACCATAAACTTGACTAGACGGACCTTAGTCGGCAAAGTAATGTCTCTGCTTTTGAATGTGCTATCTAGGTTGGTCATAATTTGCCTTCCAAAGAGTAAGCGTCTTTTAATTTCATATCTGCAGTGACCATCTACAGTGATTTTGGAGCCCCCCAAAATAAAGTCTGACACTGTTTCCACTGTTCCCCTATCTATTTCCCATGAAGTGATGGGACCAGATGCCATGACTTTCGTTTTCTGAATGCTGAACTTTAAGCCAACTCTTTCACTCTCCTCTTTCACTTTCATCAAGAGGCTTTTTAGTTCCTCTTCACTTTCTGTCATAAGGGTGGTGTCATCTGCTATCTGAGGTTATTGATATTTCTCCCGGCAATCTTGATTCCAGCTTGTGCTTCTTCCTGCCCAGTGTTTCTCATGATGTACTCTGCATAGAAGTTAAATAAGCAGGGTGACAATATACAGCCTTGACATACTCCTTTTCCTATTTGGAACCAGTCTGTTGTTCCATGTCCAGTTCTAACTGTTGCTTCCTGACCTGCATATAGGTTTCTCAAGAGGCAGGTCAGGTAGTCTGGTATTCCCATCTCTTTCAGAATTTTTCACAGTTTCTTGTGATCCGCACAAAGACTTTGACATAGTCAATAAAGCAGAAATAGATGTTTTCCTGGAACTCTCTTGCTTTTTCTATGATCCAGTGGAAGTTGGCAAAGCCTATCAGAGGTAATCTGATACCTTTCATTTCTGTCTGCTTCCACCTGGACACCTCCCTGGTTCCATTTTTCTTTTTTTCTGATGTTACAATTGCAGAAGTTCCTCCTCTCTTAAACCAGTGTAGAAGTTACTGTCAGCACAGAGTCAGAGATGTATAAGCCCTTCTTCATCAATATCAGAGCAGAGACCCAAGACAAGCCCTGTGAAATTCCTTCCTGTCTAAGCTTCCAAGACAGCATCTTTGACCCACGGGCCAAAAAGAAGTGACTTGCGTCACATTCTTTGGTTGTTGTTTGCTGGCCTGTGAGTTTCTCCGTCAGGTGGCCGAAGGCTTCTGGAGAGGCAGTAGCAGTCACCAGGGGGACAGTTCAGACTCTGGAGTCACAGCCCAGGGGCCTTGGCTATGTGTTCACTCCAGTAAACAGACTGCCAGGCACCGTGCCGTCACTGGGAGCTGTTATAGCAACAAGACGAGCTCGGGCCCTGCTTCATGGAACTTTCAGGATTATATCTAGAAGAAGATAGGCATTCAGTGAATGAATAAGAACCTGGCTAATATTCATGAGTGCTTATTACATGCCAGACACTGTACAGTTTCACACATTACTTGATGATGAGTCGGTAGGTGGTAGAACTGAAGATTCAAGCCACACCCATTTCTGTCTGACTCTAAAGCCCAGACTGGTGAAAAGAGAGTATATACCAAGTAACATGTCTAGCACTTAGCATCGTGGAAGAATGGAAGAAATCTGGACTTGAGTCAGGAGGCTCGAGTCCTGGATCTGACTCCTCTGTGACAATGGGCCGCAAAGGTGAGGCCACAGCAAGGGAGAGGAAGCTCCCAGAGGCGGGGCCAGGCAGGGTCACTACCTTGCCTTTAACATCTGGCACGAAGAAGGTGCTGGAATTCAATTACACTGGCCTGATTGGAAACATCCTGGGATGCTGCCACATGGCTGACCCTTGAAAACATTCTACCAACTAAAATAAAGCAGACACTAAGGACAGATATCATATGATTCCACTTAGATGAGGTCCTGAGAAGAGTCACATTCATAAATAAAGTATGGGGTTCTGTAAGATGTTATGGTAAGACCACAACCAACTTTTCAGCCAACTCAATAAAATAGTGACTACTGAGGAGTGGGGAGAGGGGACAATAAGGAGTTAGTCTTTAATGGTTGTGCTGTTGAGGTGATTAAAAATTCTGGACATAGTGGTGATGGTAGCACATTGGGATGTCCTTAATGCCAGTGAGTTATTCCCTTTAAAAATGGTTAAACCTGGTAAGATTTATGCTCTGTATGTTTGAGCAATCTCCAGTAGTTGCTGATGGACAAGGAAGCCTGGTGTGATGCAGTCCATGGGGTCACAAAGAGTCGGACGTGACTGAGAGACTGAAATGACTGAAACGGATATTTACCACAATAAAATGCAATATTTTTTTAATTAAAAAAGTAGATATCCTTGGAAACCAAGCACTGTCACAAGACCTTAGAAACTGAGGAGTTCAGACCTGAAGGATATAAATGGAGAAATCATTTGATGATATGCTTTGGCTGATTATTTATTGATACTGAGTATCAGCACTAAAATAATACTTTCCCATGTACTGTATGTCCTTTACTACCAGCAGAATGGAAGCTACTGTTTATCTTTTGCAGGGAAGAGGAGAGCTGAAGTGCTGTCCTGTGAGCTCCACATGGGGAGAGCCTGGCCTTGAACTCAGGTCCCACAGATGAACATCACAGTGGGCTCCTCCTCTCCAGGAAAGCAGCCTCCATCCAAGTAGACTTGATTGGAGTGGACTAATAGCTGGCATTTAAAAGGAAAATATATTGAGATATATTTATTGAAATATAATTGCTTTACCATTTTGTGTTAGTTTCTGCTGTACAGTGAAGTGGAGTGAGTCAGCTGTGCGTGCTAAGTCACTTCAGTCGTGTCTGACTCAGCGAGACCCTATGGTCTGTAGCCCACCAGGCTCCTCTGTCCATGGGACTCTCCAGGCAAGAGTGCTGGAGCAGGTTTCCATGCACTCCTCCAGGGGATCTTCCTGACCCAGGGATCGAATCACCTATGTATATACTTACATATATCCCCTCCCCCTTGAACCTCCCTGTAGCTCCCTCACCCCAGCCATCTAGCTATCACAGAGCACCATGCTGAGCTTCCTGCTCTTTCAGCAGGTTCCCACGAGCCATCTGTTTCTCACATGGTAGTGTATATATGTCAATCCCAATCTCCCATTCGCCCTCCCCTCCCCTTACCACCCTGTATCCACATGTTTGTTCTCTACATCTGCATTTCTGCCCTGGAAATATGTCCATCTGTACCATTTTTCTAGATTCCACATGTACATTAATATGTTAACTTATGACATTTTTTTTTCTCTTTTTGACTTACTTTGCTCTGTGCGACAGACTCAGAGTCCATCCGAATCTCTACAAATGACCCAACTTCCTTCCTTTTAGTGGTTGAGAAATATTCCACTGGATATTTAGGTTCTCTCCCTGTCTTGGCTATTGTAAACAGTATTGCAGTGGGCATTGGGGTACATGTGTTCCTTTGAATTATGGTTTTCTCAGGGTATATTCTTAATAATGGGATTTCTAGGTCATATGGCAGTTCTATTTTTAGTTTTTCTGGGAATTTCCATACTGTTCTCCACAGTGGCTGTACCAGTTTGTAGCCATTCCCACCAGTGGTGCAAGAGAGTTCTCTTTTCTCCACATCCTCTCCAGTATTTATTGTTTGTAGATTTTTTGATGATGGTCATTCTGACCAGTGCAAGGTAATACCTCATTACAGTTTTGGTTTTCATTTCTGTAATAATCAATGATGTTGAGCATCTTTTCATGTGCCCCTTGGCCATCTGTATGTCTTTTTTGAAGAAATGTCTGTTTAGATCTTCTACCCATTTGAAGATGAAGTTTGATGAGATTCTAAGTTCCCTGGACCCAAAGACTGAAAAGGACAGGAAAGCTCTAACCATATCCATATAATCTCCAGGCTAATCAGATCTTCTCCTAACAAAAAACTCTATACAAATAGTGGTGCACACAAAATGAGATTTCTTTTGTGCTAAGGAGGAAGACTACCTTTTCTCTGATGTTCTCCAGTGGTCTAGTCCTAAGCTAGACCAGGAAAGTCTCCATCCCAGGAGAATGGGTGAGTGTGTGAGGCTAGGCCTTGTCTTGGATAGCTGTCATTCCTTATGATGCCCCTGGAGCTCTGATGAGACTGAACAGAATCATCTGATTATTGCCCAAGACAGCACTTCTCCAGATACTGCCATGTACCCCCATGAGGCAAATTTTCCCCTGGTTGGGAACCACCACCCTAAGGAAAGACCTCTATGAGGAGAGATTAATTCATGCAGGTGCTTAGCCTTCCTTGCTGTGCTGGTCTTTTCTCCTGCCTCTGCTGGCCCTGTATGCTGCTGATCCTGTAATTCAGGATTGGTTCATGCTGAATTAAAGAAAGGAACAATGCTGATCCCAGACTCGCCCCACCTATCCCTTTACCCCGTGGGATCTGCGAGACTTTTGCAGGGTGTTATTCAATGATATAAATGAATGAAGAAATTAAATGTTACAAGTGGTTGGTGAGGGCCCTGACCCCAGATCAGCCAATAAAGGGGATCTTGTGGCCCTGCCCTTAGATAATCTACCAGTGGTGTCCCCCTGAGAAATGTCTTAGGGAAGGGACTTGGCAGGTGTCTCTTGGTGCAGCTGGCCACACGCTGGAATGCCTCGGCTGCTGTAAATGGACTTTGCAAACTCGCACACCGGGGATACTCCAGTCTGTCCTTGGCGGGTAGTGTGTGTGAGAGTCACCTTAACATGTCAAAAAGCCACCCTACCTCCCTCTTTGAGGCCAAAGTGTGGAACTGTTAGCAGCGGGTCACAACAAAGTCACAAGCAGAAACAAGACCACGCACAGCCCATCGTGAGCTTGCAGTAAATGCTGGTTAGGACTTTTCTTCTGGCTGTTTCAAAAGAGGTAGCATGTTCTCTACCAGGTAAGAGAGAATTTACTCCATGTTAGTCACAGTCTCATAAAATAAAGGTCAGCAATTTCTGAACAAATTCAATTTTAGAGTAACCTTTCCTCTCTACTCGTTTTGTTCATGTAAGAACATTTAGAGTCTTACTTTTTAAATGAATGATAAATGTAATATTTATTATGGAAAAAGTAACTGCAAAGAAGTGCAATGGCACAGAAAATAATTCACAGTAGTCCTACTGCCAAAGAGAGTGCAGCAAACAATTTTGACATTTTTATCATACATTCTGTCAAGGTTTTTTTCCTTTGCATGATTTTTATTTTTAGAAGAAATGTGTTGTATTACAGCCCCATCAAAGAATAAGTGATACATTTCCACTGAGAAAATTGTAGAGAGAGTTTAGTAAAGTTACTGTTAATAAGAGAGTAGACAGGGTCAAAAAAAAGGAAAGGAAGGAACAAGGTAAGGAAACCTCAAGAGACGGTACAGCAATGTCCCTGGGGACTAACAACTGGGAAGCGCCATTCCCACCCCAGCCATTAACAGGGAGGAGGAGAACTGGCGATCACTCCAAGACAGAGAGTGAATTGGAAGGCTGCATGGGGGAGAACTCCTTTAGAAGACTAAAGATGATGAGGCAGCAGAGGAAGGGAGTAAATACCTAGTCCTCTAGCCTGAGTCCCTGCCAGTGGCCCCAGACACCAGCCAGCATGGCTGCCCACTGATGCAGTCAGCCTTCCCGAGTACAGGGCAAGATGGGCAAGGGTACTGGGCAGACAGCCATCCAGGCCAAACAGGAGCATATTCCTGGGGACTAATTTTCACTCCACCAAGACATGACCATTGGTTTAAGTGTGGTCAGGATCCTTCAGACCTTTTTCTAGGTAGTTACCTATACAACTTGTGTGTTCTCAGTCACTTCAGTCAGGTCCAACTCTTTGCAGCCCCATGGCCTGTAGCCTGCCAGGCTCCTCTTTCCATAGGATTCTTCAGGGAAGAATACTGGAGTGGGTTGCTGTGCCCTCCCAATGTGGTCCATAAGAAGCCGTTTCCTAATATCCAGCTTCTTGTTCTCAACTTCTGGGGCTACAGCAAGACTGTGGGGCCCTTTTCTATTAAACTCAGGCGTGCCAGTGCAGTTTCCTTCAGGTAAAGATATACAAACTGAAATCTCATGTGTTACTTTCAGGGAAAAGCTTTAAGAACCAATTAAACCTTCCCCATTTCTCTCTTATCTTCTGCCACTGGGACTAGGAATGTTTTAGACGAGGGATGTCCAATAAAAATGTAATACAAGCTGCTCTGAAATTTGTCCTAAAATGTTCTAGAAGCCACATTTTAAAAAATTAATAGATAAATTAATTTTGATAATGTTGTCAAATATATTCACACTATTATCCTATGCAGTTGAGATTAAATATTGTTGAGATACTTTACATTTTTTATATGAAACCTTTGAAACCCAGTGTATATTTTACATTCACAGTGTGTAACACTGCTGATCAGGTACATTCCAAAGGCTCAATAGCCACTCTTAATAGCCTTAATAGATAGCACCTACCATCTGGGATGGGCTCTCTTGGTAGCTCGCCAAGAGATGGGTGGTAGAGAACCCGCCTGCCAATGCAGGAGACGAGGGTTCCATCCCTGAGTCAGGAAGATCCCCTGGAGAGGGGAATGGCTACCCACTCCAGTATTCTTGCCTGGAGAATCCCCATGGACAGAGGAGCCTGGTGAGCCACAGTCCATGGGCTTGCAGAAGAGTCGGACACGGCTGAGCAACTGAAAACAACAATCATATGGGACAGCACAGTCCTACCTGAATCTCAGGATGATACACATCTGAGTCTGTAGCCCAAGTATGATAAGCATATATTGTGACTGAGAAGTAAAGCTTCTTTGTTTACTTAAGGCATCAATATTTGTATGTTGTTTGCCCAACCCGCCTGCCAATGCAGGAGACGAGGGTTCCATCCCTGAGTCAGGAAGATCCCTTGGAGAGGGGAATGGCTACCCACTCCAGTATTCTTGCCTGGAGAATCCCCATGGACAGAGGAGCCTGGTGAGCCACAGTCCATGGGCTTGCAAAAGAGTCGGACACGGCTGAGCAACTGAAAACAACAATCATATGGGACAGCACAGTCCTACCTGAATCTCAGGATGATACACATCTGAGTCTGTAGCCCAAGTATGATAAGCATATATTGTGACTGAGAAGTAAAGCTTCTTTGTTTACTTAAGGCATCAATATTTGTATGTTGTTTGCCCGAACAGTATCACCTGGTCTATCCAGACAGACACACATATCCTATCAATAACTCAGGTAATCAGTTTCCTATGGACGGGCAAACAAGTGGTTTCCAGTTTTTCACTCCCATAAAAATTTGTTGATAAATATCCATATTTCTGGTGTTCATATGCAGGTTTCTCTCTGGAGTAATGACCTAAGAATAAAATCATATGCACACTTTTTATTTTAACAAGTATGTCTAAAACATTGTCTGGATGGACCATACAAAATTTCACTTCAGTCAGTGGTATCTGAAAGTAACTGCTTTTCTATGTTCTTACCAGTATTTAATATCATCAAATTTTTCATTTAAAAGGTTTTTTTAATATACATTTTGGTTTTATACTTGACAAAATAGCTAGCCTTTTCTTTTAACATCATAAATATTTTAATCTAATTAAAGTTTTTATTAACCTTGATTTTAAATGACTACATAAAAACATGATATGGATATGCCAAATTTATCTAACCATCTCGAGTCTTTTTGATACTTGGATTACTTATAACTCAAATTATATTTACCATAATGAATATTTTTGCACATTCAACTTTTTCCACAGTTCAATTATTTTTCCTTAGGATAAATTCTAAATGTATAAGTACTGGATCAAAGGCCCATAAGTTTTGTTTTGTTTTTTTTCAGGTCCCCTCTTTCCTCTTTAAAATTTTCTTAAAAAAAAAAATTATTGGAGTGTGATTACTTTACCATATTGTGTTAGTTCCTGCTGTACAACATGGCGAATCAGCGATATGTATTCATATATCCCCTGCTTCTTGAATCTCCTTCCGACCCCCACCTCCCGACTCTGCAGAGCGCCTTTCTGCCCCCTGTGCTGCAGCTGCTCCCCACTAGCTATTTTACCTGCAGTAGTGGATAACTGTCAGCCCTCCTCTCCCAGGTCATCTCACTCTCCCTCTCCCCACCTCATGCTCACATGTCTGTTCCCTATGTCTCCATCTCTGTTCTTGCAAATAGGCTCATCTGTACCATTTTTCTAGATTTCATACATATGTGTTAATATATGATATTTTTCTCTTTATAATTTCACTCGGTATGACAGACTCTAGGTCCATCCACATCACTATAAATGAGCCAGTTTTATTCCTTTTAATTGTTTTAGCAGATTTTTTTCCCCAGAAGTATTGTGTCAGTTACACTCCTTTGGGAAATTTCAGATTTTTATAAACGATATGCTGGGTGTATATTTATTTATGCAGATGGCTTCAAGTGCAGTATTGGACTTGGTGCTCAGAGGGTGAGCAAAGGGGAAATGACTTGTCCCAGATCATGTGGTAGGTAAGGGGCAGTGCTGAGTCTTGAACTCAGCTTTGGACCCCAAGTTTATGCTGCATAATATAACTGCATTTATTGCCTCATTTATTTTGGTGGTGCTGGGTCTATTGCTGCACAGGCTTTTCTCTAGGTGAGTGAGCAGGGGCCACTCTCTACTTGCAGTGCAGGGGCTTCTCATTCTGGTGGCTTCCCTTGTTTTGGGCTTCCCTGGTGGCTCAGATGGTGAAGAATCTGCCTGCAAAATCTTCCTGCAACGAGGGAGACCCGGGTTCGAGACTGGGTTGGGAAGACCCCCTGGAAAAGGGGATGGAGCCTGACGAGCTACAGTCAGTCCTTGGGATCACAGAGTCAGACATGACTGAGCAACTTTCACTTTTAGTTTCTCTTGTTGCACGCTGTGGGCTCTAGGGTGCACGGAGCTTCAGTAGTTGGGGCATGTGGGATCGGTAGTTGCGGCTTCCAGGCTCAGTAGTTGTAGCGCATGATCTCAGTTGCTCCACAAGATGTAGGATCTTCCCAGACCAGGGATCAATCCCAGCTGAATTCTTAACCCCTGAGTCGCCAGGGAAGCCCAGGTTTAGGCTTTTTGTTTGTTTTGTTTAATGCTTCATCTGTCTCCTTTATCCTGGTGTTGAAAAATAGCCTTTTCTTTGATCTCTACAGCCACAACTCTTGACCCCAATTAATTAATTAAGGTCTTCAAGTAGAGATGTGTAGTATTAACAATGGCTTCTTTCTGTAGGAGAAAACCTCTTCCATGTTTAAAAAAGGGCATAGCTATAACTTCAAGATGCCAGGAGAGGGCACTGCTGGCCCATAATCTGCTTCAGAAATGAACAGACGAGTTCTCCAGAGGAGACTGTTTTTGAGATGGTTTCCCTAGGAGAGAGAGAGACCTTCTGCTGAAGGAGTATTAAGCTGTTGTTTGGCATACAGGGCTGTTTTCCAAGAAGACTCATCAGGGTTCTTTATTCAGGTGATTTAGCCACACAAACAAACCACCTTGTTTCAAAATGAAAGGGGAGTCATGAGAAGGCATTGAACTCTTTTAAAGTGGAAACCACCACAGATATTTCTTAGTATAGTTCTCACCACTGAAGACCACAGTGAAATGCACACCGGGACATTCTCAGTCACTCAGTCATGCCTGACTCTTTGCAGTCCCATGGACTGTAGCCCACCAGGTTCCTCTGTCCATGGGATGATATAGGAATATTAGAACAGGTTGCCATTTCTTTCTCCAGGGGATCTTCCCGACCTAGGGATTGAACCCTCGTCTTGTGTCTCCTACGATTGGCAGGCAGATTCTTTACCAACTGAGCCATCCAGAAAGTGCATGTACATGGGGAAATAGGGCCAAATGCAAGTGTGTCAGAAAAGATCAGGAACCATCTCTGGACATTTTCTATTTTGTTCCTTGGACAGCTGTTGATGTTCTGTAAATGTTAGCTGAAAGCAGAAGGTTCATGCTCTCTGAGAATACACAGAGATGTCCCTTCCCTGCTATGATCAGAGCTCCTTTCTTGCCTGGGCTGTGGCCATAATATTGTTGACTGGTTTTCTTTCCCCCATTGCCACATCCCCAGTTCCACTCTGGCCCCACAGTGCAGCCTGAACAGACTCTGCAACAAAGAGTTGGATAACATTACTCCTCTCTTGAAAACCCCATTGACATTCCCCACCATCTCTCAAATCGGAGTCTTTGCATATCTTACCCTACTTTCAAAATCAAGCCTCTGTCCACTTTCCCAGTTCCGTTTCATGCCAGTCTTCCTGTTCCTCTCCTACTACTGTGTTCCACACACACAGAATTTCTTGCCTTCTCCCCAACATGCTTTGCCTTGTAACTCTCCTTTCATTGAAATTACATCTCTGTTGATAAGTTCATGCTGGTCTTGGTCCAAATTCTAACCTCCATGCTTTGCACCTTCTACTCCCTCTGACCTGGGAATTCTTCACCATTGTTTTTCAAATGCCTATTGAATTCCTGCCCATTCTTCAAAATCCAGGTAACAAGTCGCCTCTTCCTGATATCTTCTCCAAATCTTCCGACACAGTCACTTTTCTGTTGGTAGTCCCATGGGTCACTGTGGGTCTACCACGTGCTGTTGTTTGTCATTTTGTTTGTCTGTTGGTACCTCTGTACAAAGAGCTCTTATAAGAAAGGGACCATATCTCACTCTTCATTTTATCTAAGCTTAGCTAAGCTTATGCGTGGCATGTAACAGACTCTCAATCAACTATTATTATTTTCATTTGCATTTGGATACATAGGCTTTCCAGAAACTTGGGTAATCTGGCAACATACCGCATGTATCATTCTAAAATTTTTTGGAGATTCTAAGCTCTCATTATTCATAATTTTGCAGTTCACACTTGAGAATATTTGTTTATGCTTACTTTTATTTCTTTCTTCTGAATGATTTATTTGGAAAGAGGATATCTGAGGTTAGAGCTTGGACCAAGACCAGCATGAATTTCTCAACAGAGATGTAATTTCAATGAAAGGAGAGTTGCTAGTGGGTAAGAAGGGAAACTCATTCCAAGTATTTGACAGAAGGAAACAGAAGAATTAAAGTGGAGAGGGAAGCAAGGATCCTTGAGAGCTGGTTTGTCACACTGTAGGGAAGGATAGACAGGTGATAACAAAAATGAGTGAGGAAGGAGAGAGAGGGGTGAGTGTGAGCATTTATTTCTCCTCCTACAAGTTCTATTTCTGCTCCCAATGGCAGGAATTAACACTGGTAAAAGACAATTGCCAAGTTTCTACCAACTCCCCATGTTCTTTCAGATGGTAATGAGTACCGAATGATCATTACATCTTGAAATGTATAAAGTCACTAAAAGGAACATTATTCACTCAGAAATCTATGGAGCTTGTCACTTCACAATGTACAGTATTTTAATGAGTCTTGAAACTTCATACTGGTCCTGTACGCACACAGAAAGTTTTAACAGCCTATATAAGCACATGTCTGCATGCACACACACACCCAGACATGGAGCTTCAAACACCCACTGTCCCACGTGGGGCATGACTCCATTTTCCTATTGATGGATAGAACTTGAGGTTGAGATGAACCATCTGTCTACCAAATGGCATTTCTAGTGCTTCAATCACATCTCCAATAATCACTTCTCCTAAACACATTAGTGGGAAATGATGTAAAAAATAATTAAGTGTAACTATCCATTCCATTAGAAATTGATGATATCTATGTTTTATAAATTAGAGACATGTAGGAGAAAATGATTATTCTCACAACTCATTGCGACAGGAAGATCTCTTCATTGTTGCATAAAATTTATCCTAGTAGGAGGAATGAATATTTGAATACTTTGTGGTTCAAAGGAGAGAAGACGCTAAATGAAAGAGCTACTTGGAAAAAATGGAGTGATAAGTGCAAGTAGGAAGAAAAGGTTTATGCCAGTAAAACTTGCTTCTACCTTAGGAAAATTAAATACAGTGTAGAATTGATTAGCATAGTTTCTGTGACCCATGAAAATCAGGTAGATTTTTGATTGTCAAAATGTAGCTTCTGGCTTACTCAAGTTTCCATTAACCCACCTGTGACAAGCCCTTCTAATCCTAAAGTAAGTAGATAGAATCTTTGTTCATCACTGTCCACATGGTTTAAAACACCACAAAGGAAAGGGAATAATCTCTTTCAGTTGCTTGGATATTTCTTTTTGAGAAGACAAAATATTGCTCCTTCATTTATTTAGTGCACTATTCATACAAACAAACACACTGTTTTCTGCAACTGTTATACTATTCATGGACGTAAACTCTGAGAAAACAACGAAAGAAAATGTGTGGGGTGAGGGGGAGTATGTGTGGTATGTACATCTTTGTACATACAAGCATGTTTTCCCCAAGAGGTTTCTTTTTTTGGCTTTTGTTTTTGTTTTCTTGATCATAAGTAAAATAATTCAGATACTCATGAAAGAGATGTTCTGGTAATAAGGCATATTCAGAGAAGTAGCTTGTCACATTCTCTACTCATTCAGAATGTAAGAATGTTCTGAATTGAGTCAAGCCCAGGACTCATAGGAAGGCTAGTAGCTGCCTTCTTGGGCTAAATAAGGACACTGACAGAGTGCCTCATGGAAATAAGCAATTGGGCTGGTAGCTCTGCATATCATTTTGCTCTTTGGCTATAAAATAAAGAAAAGTTGACTAGTGTTTAAAGGGACCAAAGTCAGATAAAACATATAGCAACATTTAGTTCTGGAAGGAAAGTTATGACACATCTAGACAGCATATTAAAAAGCAGAGATATCACTTTGCTGACAAAGGTCCAACTAGTCAAAGCTATGGTTTTCCCAGGAGTCATGTACAGAGTTGGATCATAAAGAAGGCTGAGCACTGAAGAATTGTGGTGCTGGAGAAACTCTTGAGAGTGCCTTAGACTGCCAGAAGATCAAGCCAGTCAGTCCCAAAGGAAATCAACCCCAGTTATTCATTGGAAGGATGATGTGGAAGCTCCAATATTTCGGCCATCTGATGGGATGAGCTGACTTGCTAGAAAAGACACTGATTCTGGGAAAGATTGAAGGCTAAAGGAGAAGGGGGCAACTGAGGATGAGGTGGTTAGATGGCATCACTGACTCAATGGACATGTGTTCGAGCAAACTCCAGGAGACAGTGAAGGACAGGGAAGCCTGACATACTATAGTCCATGGTATGGAAAAGAGTTGGACACAACTTAGTGACTGAA
The DNA here is from genome assembly GCA_006408675.1 of Madoqua kirkii. Lineage (NCBI taxonomy): Eukaryota > Metazoa > Chordata > Mammalia > Artiodactyla > Bovidae > Madoqua > Madoqua kirkii. Next base: position 39,499 of record SJYC01051264.1, on the reverse strand, counting down.
CAATAATAAAAGCTCACTATTCGAGCCTATGAAAGAAAAAAAATACTATGGGATTTATGAAAATAGTCTCTAGGATTGGTAAGAGGTATATTATTCTGAAGGGCTTCCCTGGTAGCTCAGCTGGTAAAGAACCTACCTGTGATGCGGAGACCCCAGTTCAATTCTTAGGTCAGGAAGTTTCCTGGAGAAGGAATGGACTACCCACTCTATTGTTCTTGGGCTTCCCTCATGGCTCACACAGTAAAGAATCCACCTGTAATGTGGGAGACCTGGGTTTGATCCCTGCGTTGCAAAGAACCCCTGAAGGAGGGCATGGCGACCCACTCCTGTATTCTTGCCTGAAGAATCCCATGGACAGAGGAGCCTGGCAGGAGATGTGTATAAGAGACAGGGTAAGGGGAGCGAGGTGGGATGGGGGTTCAAGATGGGGAACATGTGTACACCCATGGTGGATTCATGTTGATGTATGGCAAAACCAATACAATATTGTAAAGGAATTAACCTCCAAAGACCTGGGTTTGATCTCTGGGTTGGATAGATCCCCTGGAGAAGGAAAAGGCTACCTGCTCCAGTATTCTGGCCTGGAGAAATCCATAGACTATATAGTCCACGGGGTGGCAAAGAGTCGGACACAATTGAGTTTTTGGGCTTCCCTGGCTCAGCTCGTAAAGAATCTTCCTGCATTGCAGGAGGCAAAGGGTCAATCCCTGGGTCATGAAGATCCTCTGGAGAAGGGAAGGGCTATCCACTCCAATATTCTGGCCTGGAGAATTCCATGGACTGTATAGTTCAAGGGGTCACAAAGAGTCGAACACGACTGAATAACTTTCACTAGGTATTATTCTGAAGATACAGAAGAACAGCAAATCTTTGACGGTTAGTTACTACAGGAATCAGAAAAAAATGTTTATAAAAAACATATTTGGCTACCTAATAAGATGCCAGGAGATATGGCCTCTGTGAAACAGAAGCAGAAATCCTCAAGGATGGGAGAAGCTAAAATGAAAATATAGCATAAACAAAATAAGTATTTCAGGGAAGACAGAGAAAATAAAATAGGCAAAGATTTCAAGTACACTAAAGATGCAGAATTAAATCTACACTGGAGACAATAATAATCAGAAATTGCAAAAAACTCAGTTTAGTGATGGAGAGAACAAACTTTAAAATATGTTTGATAATTAGAGGAATGGAAGATTGAAGAGATAATATACAGAGAAAAAAGAAACTAGATACTCTACTTAACAGAAAAACCTGGAATAATTGGTATTGAATTGATCAAGAACATAACTGAAGAAAATCAAGAATCAAGAAAATTAAAAAAACAAGAACATAATTGAAGAAAATTCTGCAGAGAATTTTTTAGGGAGGTATTTTTAATAGCAAGATATTGTTGGGGGTCAGAGGTCATATCTTACTACATTCCCACATAGAATCAATGAAAATGACTTATACCTAAATATTATATAAATCTGAAATTAAGCATTCATTGTATTTATAAGTAAAATGAAAATAATTTCATAAGCATCCTTTCAGATAATCCACATATGAGCTACAAAGAAATATATATCTGGCTGGCCCCAAACTTTTCTTCTGTTTTTCTGATACTAAATAAAAAAGGATAAGAGAACAAAAAGTTTGAAAGGGAAACAGTTAGCTCCAGTAATTAACATGTGAAAGCAATAGGAAAATACTCTCAGATATACCAATGCTAAGTGGTGGCAGTGGATAAAGAATCTGGTTGCTCAGTGGGTAAAGAATCCACCTGTGATTCAGGAGACATAGAACACATGAGTTCAATCCCTGGGTCAGGAAGATCTCCAGGAGAAGGAAATGGCAGCCCATTCCAGTATCCTTGCCTGAAAAATCCCATGGATAAAGTAGCCTGGCAGGTTACAGTCCAAAGTATGAGCTATCCCATTAAAAAAAAAACAAAAAAAACTTGAAGACAGAGCTTCAGTTGGTGAAAATGAGTCTCATAAATAAAAAAGATTAGGGTGATATGTATAAAAGTACTGGAATTTCTGTTGCTATTTGAATGAAGTTTTAAATTAATTAAAAAAATAAAAAATGAAGTTTCTGTCCTAAGAAAATAATTTTATATATACATGTTATTGTCCAAAGATATCAATTGAAGCATTATTTCTTTAAGCAAAAGTGGTAAACAAGCTAAATGTTGGCATAATTGAAACACCCAAATGATGGTCATTATTCATTCATTAAAAGTGATATTTAGGAAGAACTTTAAGGATGTGAGAAAATATTTATGATATAAAGTTTAATGAGAAAATGTGGTAGAAGTTTGTATAGGACAACCTTTACAATCTAAAAAAACACCAAAGAAAATAGATTAGATAAAAATTAATGAATGGCAGCTGTGGATTCCCCTCAGGAGGGGGATTAGGATTGAACGTTATATTCATGAATGGTCTCTAAATTTTCTCGGAAAACCTCGAAGGTCAGGATGGGGAAGACAGAATGACAAAACTTTAGAGCTTGAAATACCTTTAGTGATTGTCTACTGTTGTAATTCCCAACTATGAAACCAGTTTAGAACTCCTCGAGCAATTTTTAGTGCTTCAAATAATAACAAGCTACATTTATTATACATTAGTTGGTTCCAGTCACAATTTCTTTACATAGAATCTCTCCAGGTTTAAAAAATGTTATATTTTTATTTACTCATCAGAAGGTCAAGAAACTTTATCTCAGGTCTTCTAACAGCTGGTCTAATAGCCTTTCTAATTCCCCACATTTTGCATGAACTGGAATGTTCTCATAGGGCTCATAAGTGAGACACCTAGGTTGGCTGGAGTAGATCATAACTGTACCAGGTAGGAGACTATGTGGAATATTTTTGCAGGAGAGTTGTCATGCAAAGCATTTGGAGTCTGACAGCACTGGCTTTTACATATGACTCAACAACTTAAAAGCTGGATGGTTTTAGGTAAGTCAGTTAACTTTTCTGGGTCTCTGTATCCTCATAGACATGTTTTAAGAATTTAATTAGAGGACACATATGGAGCACCAGGCACATTTCCTGGCATATAGACCTCGCTTATATCTATTGATTCTCTCCACCCCTTCACAGAATCTTCTCAACATCCATTCTGATGATCCATTTGACATGTTGACCACTTCCTCTGAAATGGGAAGCACTCTATGCTCCATTTTCAAACATAATGGAACCATTTTCCTTTGCCCTATAGCTTGCTCCCAGTGCCCTCTTTTATTACACTTTCTAATTAAACAGTGAGTACTGCAGTTCCTCTCGGCAAGAGCTTTAAGTGGCTTCCTGCCTCCTTGAAATCTGCCTCTGATTTGACCTGTTTTCTTTGCCTCTCCCAGTGGCAGTGCTAGCCCCCATGGAGACCTCCAGCAAGGCTGGCTAAACCACGGGGAGCATGCAGCAGGCAGCTACCTTAACTGCAGGACCGGCATCTTTATTCAGACCCCAGGGCACTGGCAAAGAAGGATGGTTGAGTTTGAGTTGTACCTGGCCCCAGACTATTCCTTCACCCCGTCCTCCCCTCATCGTCTCTGTGACTGGCATAGACCACCCTGCCCTCCCTTCTGGAACATTCTTACATCCCTTTGTAGCTCTCCAGATGGTAGCCATCCACTAGCCTTCCATTGCAATCCCACTCCCCAAGGAATTGCAGGCTCAGTAGTCCAGCCTGCTTCATTCCCTACCTCCTGCCAACAGCGGGGGCTCTAGGTTACTCCTCAGTTGTGGTTGAGAATGAAGACTCAAACACAGAATGGATCTGAATGGATTTGACAGAATGGATCTGAATCTTGGCTCTTCATCTTATTAGCTGTGTGATCTTGAGAAAGTGACCAGTCTTTTCTAAGGAAGAGTTTCCTCATCTGTAACATGCATTCATGTGCATTAAGTGTCACTTCAGTCGTGTCTAACTCTTTCAACCCTTTGGACAATAGCCTACCAGGCTCCTCTGCCCGTGAGATTCTCCAGGCAAGAATACTGGAGTGGCTTGTCATGCCCTTCTTCAGGGGATCTTCCTGACTCGGGGATGGAATCCTTGTCTCTCATGTTGAGTCTCTTACCTCTCCTGCATTAGTAGGCGGGTTCTTTACCACTAGCACCACCTGGTAAGCCCCAGTTGTAACACAGGGATACTAATAATACAAGCCTCATAGAAGTGCTGTGTAGACTGCATTAAAAAACACTTAGAAAAGTGCCTTGCACATAAATAAGGATTTAATAAACATTTTTTAAAGTAACATACGTTTTTTTAAAGTAAGCTTCTATATGACAAGATTGATTATCTATCCATCCATTCATCCATCTATCCTATACTTGGGACCCAGGGGAAAACCAGGCCCAATCTATGTCCTCAAGGAGCTGGCAGTCTTACCAGGGAGAAAGTAATTTGAGCACATTTATTACGATAATGATACATCTGAAAGCTTAGGACTTGGCAACTTGGAGCCTGTTGTCTTCCCCACCGATGTGACAGCTGAGGCAGAGCACCCTCACTGGGCTGCAGTGTGCTGTCTGCCCATTGCCACTGGCTGCTCACTGAAGCCTCTTGGTCCCAGGAAAGAGCTGGAGAGACCTGTGCTCTACTCTGATTTCAGTGCCACAGTAACCTCTTCTTTTGCTGTATGGGAAATGGAGGAACTTTCAAACACAGCCTGCTGGAGCTTCTAGGACCCTGGCCAGGATTTTAATCCTTCCAAACCAATTACTCCAAGCTGAGGGTCGGTGGGCCAACTCTGGATTTGATCCTAGAGTGAGACAGCAAAGGCTGCCAGTCACCTGATACCCTCTCAACTCCTTCCACTCAGTAGATCAGTCAAAACCATCCCCAACAAGGAATAAATCCTATCTTTAGATTTTCAGGGGAGTCATTTCACAGATGCCCCTGCCAATATGAGATTATTCAGAAAACCTCTGAATCATCATACAAAGATGTGAGAGGACACAAATATAGAAATAGTGCCTAATTAGCTCAGAGGATTACAAGAGCCTGTGATCCGGACCTTAGTCAGGGCTGTGATTTCCACATAAGCCAGCTGGCCTTGCGTCTGATGCCTGTAGACCTAACACCGAGCGGACAACATGTGGTCTTCAGGGAGGAGGGGAGAGCGTGGGCTGCTCTGCAGAGCCCCCATGACCCAGAATCAAAGGTTATATCCAGAATTACCTCTGTGCCTTTGCCCAGAATGTTCTTTCCAGTTGGCACCCTGCCTGGCAAGATCCCTGCTGTACTGGAAAAACATAGCTTATGTATCCTCTCTTCTGTAAGGTTTTCCCTAATTCACCATCCATCACCCAATGCTTCCAGTTCTTGTTCAACAGACATTTAGTAGGCGGGTTCTTTACCACTAGCACCACCTGGTAAGCCCCAGTTGTAACACAGGGATACTAATAATACAAGCCTCATAGAAGTGCTGTGTAGACTGCATTAAAAAACACTTAGAAAAGTGCCTTGCACATAAATAAGGATTTAATAAACATTTTTTAAAGTAACATACGTTTTTTTAAAGTAAGCTTCTATATGACAAGATTGATTATCTATCCATCCATTCATCCATCTATCCTATACTTGGGACCCAGGGGAAAACCAGGCCCAATCTATGTCCTCAAGGAGCTGGCAGTCTTACCAGGGAGAAAGTAATTTGAGCACATTTATTACGATAATGATACATCTGAAAGCTTAGGACTTGGCAACTTGGAGCCTGTTGTCTTCCCCACCGATGTGACAGCTGAGGCAGAGCACCCTCACTGGGCTGCAGTGTGCTGTCTGCCCATTGCCACTGGCTGCTCACTGAAGCCTCTTGGTCCCAGGAAAGAGCTGGAGAGACCTGTGCTCTACTCTGATTTCAGTGCCACAGTAACCTCTTCTTTTGCTGTATGGGAAATGGAGGAACTTTCAAACACAGCCTGCTGGAGCTTCTAGGACCTTGGCCAGGATTTTAATCCTTCCAAACCAATTACTCCAAGCTGAGGGTCGGTGGGCCAACTCTGGATTTGATCCTAGAGTGAGACAGCAAAGGCTGCCAGTCACCTGATACCCTCTCAACTCCTTCCACTCAGTAGATCAGTCAAAACCATCCCCAACAAGGAATAAATCCTATCTTTAGATTTTCAGGGGAGTCATTTCACAGATGCCCCTGCCAATATGAGATTATTCAGAAAACCTCTGAATCATCATACAAAGATGTGAGAGGACACAAATATAGAAATAGTGCCTAATTAGCTCAGGGATTACAAGAGCCTGTGATCCGGACCTTAGTCAGGGCTGTGATTTCCACATAAGCCAGCTGGCCTTGCGTCTGATGCCTGTAGACCTAACACCGAGCGGACAACATGTGGTCTTCAGGGAGGAGGGGAGAGCGTGGGCTGCTCTGCAGAGCCCCCATGACCCAGAATCAAAGGTTATATCCAGAATTACCTCTGTGCCTTTGCCCAGAATGTTCTTTCCAGTTGGCACCCTGCCTGGCAAGATCCCTGCTGTACTGGAAAAACATAGCTTATGTATCCTCTCTTCTGTAAGGTTTTCCCTAATTCACCATCCATCACCCAATGCTTCCAGTTCTTGTTCAACAGACATTTATGACATTCTCTTTTTATTACAATGTGCATGTGTTGCTGCATTTTATGCAAGTGCTGTTAGACTTGAACTTCCCCAAAGCCATATCCTGTCCTCCCTATCCCAGTGCTCCTCAGGGAGCTGAAATTAGAGGTAAACAGACAGGACCAGGTGAGTAGATAAGAGACTCGATTTCCAGCTCCACTAGCTGGCAAGTCAGTTACCATCAGCAAAGAGCTTAGAAGAATGGAGCCTCTGATGGTCTCCAGGTGAGAGGAGCTGAAATGGGTGATTTCTGAGCCGAGAGGATAGATATCAATTGAACCCCTTATTGACTGTTTTCCCACAATGCTTAGCAACTCTTACCTCCTGGCCACCTGGTTTTGCTTTTTTTCCCTAATTATTATACTTCTCTCTGCCATTAATCTCTCAAGCTTACATACATCTACTGGATCTGTAGGTGAAAATACTATAGTGGTTCAGCATAGAGATCCAATAGATGTAAATAACCCTCGAAGCAAGGGTAACAGTAAAATGTAGCAAACCAACCAGTTTGGAAAATTCCTAAAAATGTAACAATCAGCACCTATGAGGTGGCCTGGGCCGGCCCCAGCCCCACTGTCAGGACCAATAACCCTGATTTCTGACAGGACCACCCCTCCAGGACTCCGCCCACCAAGGGGAAGGCGTGGCGGGAGAATCCACTCGTCCAGGCCTGCTGCTGCTGCTGCTGTCGCTTCAGTCGTGTCCGACTCTGTGCGACCCCATAGACCGTAGCCCACCAGGCTCCGCCGTTCCTGGGATTCTCCAGGCAAGAACCCTGGAGTGGGTTGCCGTTTCCTTCTCCAATGCATGAAAGTGAAACGTGAAAGTAAAGTCGCTCAGTTGTGTCCAACTCTTAGCGACCCCATGGACTGCAGCCCACCAGGCTCCTCCGTCCATAGGATTTTCCAGGCAAGAGTACTGGAGTGGGGTGCCATGTCCAGGCCTAGAGACTTGAATCAAAACAGAGAAAAGGCAAAGAAAGCTGGGCCATCCGGAGAACTGCCACTGCCATCCAAGAGGCTGGAGACCACAGAGGCTACAGACAGGTCCGTCCTTTTCTTCACTTGCTAGAGGTTGCAATACTGGGGGTCGGGATGATTTTGAAACGGGGATTGGTATTTACTGGGGAGCGCCATGGGGAACAACACCCGGGAGGAAGCCTCGGGACCAGCGAAAAGTTGAACTGTGATCTAGACACAGTGAGGCTCGGGCTGGTTCCCTGGGGAGCCCCCGTCCTGGGAGGGCCCTTCCTGCTATTCTGCTCAGAGGCGAGAGCCAGGCCTTTGTGTGCGCACCGCTCTGGTCTTGGGATGCTGGCTGTCTCAGAGCTGCAGTGCCTGCGGAGGGACTAGGCTCTAAGCTTCCAGCACACAGCACTCGTGGCAGCTGGGGTGGGAAAGGAATGCCGTGGTCCCGCGGGGGTCTGCTCTGCACTCCGGCCCTCCCTTACACCCGAGTGGGCCCCACAGCAGTATCTGCTGGGAACCTGCACAGGTTTTGAGGTCCCACCACAGACCTCCTGAGTCAGAAATTCAGGAGATGGGGCTTAGCAGTTTGTTTTAACAAGCTCCTCAGGTGATTCTAATGCAACCTGAAATCTGAGAGTTTAACTACCTCACACCAGCAGTTCTCAAACTCTGTTCTCAGAACCCCCTCATTCTCTTAAAATTTACCCAGAGAGCTGTTGTTGACATGGGGAATATCACCATTCATTTACCACACTAGAAGCTAAAACTGGGAGATATTTTTAAAGTCTTTGGCTTGTTAAAAATAAAAGCCTAGGATTTTATGAAGAAAAAAACCATAGATTTTCAACACTAGAAAAATAATTAGTAAGAAAAGCAGCATTGTCTTATATTTTTGTGAAATTTTTTGATGACCAGCTTAGTTGAAGGCAGCTGGGTTCTCATATCTACTTTTATGTTCAATCTTTCTTAACATCACATGTCATGTAGCTTCTAGAAAATTATACCATACACCCGTACACTAGAAAGAGAATGAGAGAATAGTTTTGATACTATAGGCCTTAAAAGGGTTCCAGGGACCTACACTTTGAGAATCTCTTCTGCAGCAGGTCAGCCCTCTAGGTCAAATATTGCTAGGTTTTCATGTGTGGAGTAGTTTAGGATTGAGTCTTAGACCTGGTAAATATCATGTTGAGGAGACTCTGGGTTACGTTACATCCCAGGAAGAGTGGTCTTTGAATTCACTTGGTTGGGCTCAACAAGCCAGCTCTGTCTCTGGGACAGCAGCATAATGCATTCCTATAGTCTGTTCTCTGTGTGTGTGTGTGTGGATCAGGGCTTAACCAGAGAGCTGGACAGCACTGAAACAGTATTTGAGTCTCTCTCCTTTCTGGGTACCCCCTCACTTTTCAGCAGCTATGTTTGTCTTGTGCTCAGTTCTCTGCTTTCCACTAAAGTTTTCACCACTGCTGTGCCCCCAACCCCTAACACGGAGTGCAGATTTCTGCTGACCCTCAGGCCAAAAATCCCTTTAAAGATCTCAGCCTCATGATACCATTCCTTTATTCTGAGGGTCATCTCTCCTCCAGAATCTGCCTGATTGTGTTCACTCACCAGTGCCTTTGAATCATTGTTTGGTATTTCCTTAGGATGAGTGTTTGCCTTGTGGCTCAGAGTCTGCCTGCAGTGTGGGAGACCTGGGTTCAATCCCTGGGTTGGGAATATCCCCTGGAGAAGGGAAAGTCTACTCACTCTGGTATCTTGGCCTGGAGAATTCCATGGACTGTATAGTCCATGGGGTTGAAAAGAGTCAGAATCAACTGAGCGACTTTCACTTGTTATTAGCAGGAAGGTATGGCACCCCACTCCAGTACTCTTGCCTGGAAAATCCCATGGATGGAGGAGCTTGGTAGGCTGCAGTCCATGGGGTCGCTCAGAGTCAGGCATGACTGAGCGACTTCATTTTCACTTTTTTACTTTCATGCATTGGAGAAGGAAATGGCAATCCACTCCAGTGTTCTTGCCTGGAGAATCCCAGGGACAGCAGCCCACCAGGCTCCCCTGTCTATGGGGTCACACAGAGTCGGACATGATTGAAGTGACTTAGCAGCAGCAGCAGCGTCATGAGGAGCTGTCCCATTACAGAGGAAAGGGAGGGCCATGGGACAGTGGAGGAGGCATTCTCAAACCTCCTCTTTCCCATGTCTTCATTCCCCTCTAGGGTCCTACCAAGAAGGTAGAAATCTAAATTTAGTTTCCAGGACCTTGTGAGTAGAATTGCTTTAAGTTAACACTTGGTACTAGGGCATGATTTTCTTTTTAGATAGTTCCTTCCTGAGGCAAAGGTCCAGGCAGACACAGGTCCACTTCCTCCAGCTCAATCAGCCAGTATCTGTTTCTCGAAGGATGCTCTTCTTTCTCCCGCTTGGCAGTGGACCCAGGACATCTGCCTTGGCTGAGCACCGAGATGGCTCAGCGCTGAGGACTGGGGTCCTTCCTTCTGCTCCCATTTCTCTCTGGTTGCATTCTTCTTGTTGATGGGTTTATACTCAATCAACGTCTGGTCTGCAATTCTTTAGACCTAACTAGTTTAGGAAAAAGTATCTATAACATTACTAGAGTTCCTTGTTTTGGGGTTTGAGGCAAAAACTGCAGCTGATAATTATTTTGTTATATTTGCTGTATTTTGTCAGGCATTTCCCCACATTCATCTCTATCTTTCTCTGAGATCTCAAAGGGAGGGAGATTGATTGACAGAGCAGGATTAAAGAGTCCCCACATGCTTAGAAACAGTATCTAACAGTGCCCCAGAGTCACCCTTAGTATCACCTGGAGACACTATTGAAACTTGGCAGACATGTGCCTTCTCCCATGTCACACCCCAAAACCATGGGTCTGAAGGCAGAGTCCAGAGTCTATAGACATGAGAGACTTTGATCTGGGGCAGAAAGCACCCAGGACTTGAAGCTTACCCAGTCCACACATCTTTCAGGGCACAGAGCAGGCGGGGGCCATGGCTGTTACACTGTGTGACATACTGAGCTGTAGGTGTCTCCTTTCACACTTGTCTCCTTTGCTAGACTAGGAGGCCCTTAGCTTCCAGGAGCTCACCCCTTTTTCCTTTTACCCCTGGCAGCCTTGTGTTACACATTATTTTATTTCGTTCCCAGACTCAGCATGCTTAGAAGATTCATTCAGAAGTCAGATTCATTCAGAAGTCAGATTCATTCTGTTTCAGATTGGAAGCAACATTCAGCATGACCCTTACTCTGGTCCAAGTGACCCCTCCGTAAGCCCGGTTCTGCAGCACCTCTTGACACCTTCTCTGCCTGCTGTGGATCTCCCTGCTGCCCTCAGTCCCCTTTCTAGGGAATGCTCACAGGCCTGCTTCCCTGACAGCCTCTCCTCTCTGTCTAAAGCTTGCTGTGTTCTCTGTACCAGTCAACGTCCCAACAAGGAAAAAAAAAAGTGGCAAACACAAACTGGATTAGTTAGGAAGAATTTGATAAAAGGATGTTTTACAAAGGTACAGTCAGGATTTAAAGAAAAATCAAGGGATGATACAGTCATCCAGGATGAGGTGAATATTCCTGGTTCCTTGGGAGGAGGTGGGAGGGGGAGGTTCTATAGTTGAAGATAAGAATGGGCCTGTGATGAAGGAACACAGGCAGGGAAACACGCCCCAGCCTCACTCTGCTGTTGTCTTCCAATCTCCTGCACTTGGCTTCCCCTGTGAAAGATCAGTGCGGTGATCTTCCATGGCTGTTGACTTCAGCTGGAGGTCAGCAGGCAATCTATTGAAGTCATACAAAGTGATCAAACTCCTGGGCGTGGGGCAGAGTAGTGAAGGGTTTTGGGGGATGGGTCTGAAGGAGCAAAGAGAAGATGATCCCACAGTAGAGGGACTATTTTATCCCATGGAAGGTAGCACAGTATAATGGATGGGCATTTTTGTTCTAATCTTACCTGGTGTATGATCTTGAGCAAACCACTTAATCTGCATGTGTTTCAGTTTTCACTTCTGCAAAATGATGATAATACAGGGATTTTATGAGGCTGCTGTGGTGGATATAAAGCCAATAGGCTGAAGCCTACTACATAGGAAACCTCAACAAATGGCAAATCTCCTTACTAAGACAACCTTCCTGTGTGCCCTTAATCATACCAGTATTCCCTCTCACTTTTGCATCTTCATTCTTTCCAAGGAATTCTTCCCCTTTGCCTGCAAATATGTCTGTGTAGCTGTTTTCCTCATTCAACTTTAGTTTTGTTTCCTAAGATAAGTGCAGTGATGGGCATTCTCAGAGAGCTGGACACTTCTGGAGGGCCAGAAAGCTGGTCTGGTGCACAGCCTTGAATCAGCAGAATGCCTTTCATTTGTGGTCAACCCACAGGCTGTAGCCAGTAAATTATCTTAACTTTCTGATTGACTCAGATGAAAGTGATGTTTGTTAGCAAAGGCAGTACCAAGATTGGTCAGCCAATCTGATCAGGAATAGTTGTGTTGAGAGTTCTATCAACATGAAAGACAAATCTGAAAAAGACTGCCTGTTTTGGGAGTGTGATTTGTTATGAAATGTGGCTGTTTATGGTTCATTGGCCTTTTCTAGTTGTGTCCTGAGCCTAAACAGTCTTCAGATTCTAAAAGTCAGAATAAGTTCCTTCTTGATGGTGTGATACAGTCACAGCTCTTAAGTATATATCTAATTACCACTGGGGTTCAGTTCAGTTCAGTAGAGTCGCTCGGTCATGTCTGACTCTTTGTGACCCCATGAATCGCAGCATGCCAGGCCTTCCTGTCCATCACCAACTCCTGGAGTTCACTCAGATTCACGTCCATCAAGTCAGTGATGTCATCCAGCCATCTCATCCTCGGTTGTCCCCTTCTTCTCCTGCCCCTAATCCCTCCCAGCATCAAAGTCTTTTCCAATGAGTCAATTCTTCGCATGAGATGGTCAAAGTACTGGAGTTTCAGCTTTAGCATCATTATTTCCAAAGAAATCCCAGGGTTGATCTCCTTCAGAATGGACTGGTTGGATCTCCTTTCAGTCCAAAGGATTCTCAAGAGTCTTCTCCAACACCACAGTTCAAAAGCATCAATTCTTCAGTGCTCAGCTTTCTTCACAGTCCAACTGTCACATCCATACATGACTACTGGAAAAACCATAGCCTTTGGGTTAGCAACAAGTAAATGATACAAACTGTCAATACCCAAATGCTCAATTAGATTTCTAGGGCTGCCGTCATGGAGGTAGCCATCATAGACGAGGTAGCTTAAACAACATAAATGTATTGTCTCATGGTTGTTCTTGAGCTTAAGGTCTAAAATCAGTGTGATGGCAGAGTTAGTTCCTTCTGAGCCCTTTGAGGGAAGGACCCAGTCCAGGCCTCTCCCCTTGGCATGTAGACGACCATCTTCTCCCTGTATCTCTTTACATCATCTTCCCTCTATGTGTCTGTGTCCAAATTTCCCCCTTTTTTATGAGGACACTGGTTGTGACTAGAGTTCTCCGTAATGACCTTATGTAACTTGATCACTTCTGTAAAGAACCTTTTTCGAATTAAGGCTGCCTTCTCAGGTCCTAGGGTCTTGGCTTTCAACACAGGAATTTCGGGGGGGACACAATTTGCCCCATAACACCCTCTGATTGCTCTTAAGTCAATAAAGGCTTATAAAAATAAATATATTTAGAAGATTCTCAAGTTGGTTACGTCTCCATAGTTAATTAACAACCCTTTTCCTGCGAAGGGCAAACTCCTTTCTCATCCTCCTTTGTAATTTTTGGGGGCATAGTGCCAGTGTATGCCAAATGGATTAAAGAATTCACACACACCTCAGGGATCTGACTACCTTGGCCTCTTCCTTTTGCACAAATCAGGTCAGGTCCCTGGGTATCTGCAGATGAACTGACAGAGAAGCTGGACTTTCTGCCTGAACCTGTCTGTTTACCTGAGTCTGCCTCTGTCATATCCTTGGGTTATACTGTCTGAGAGCCATTATTTGTCGTGTCAACACAGACCAGGAAAAGAACTTAAAACTGAGCTCTATCAACCTTGTCTTTCCCACATCTTGTCCTCTACATTATGTCTAGAATCACAGGGTGTGCCTGGCACCTAACCCTCAGGGCAAAATGAAGAAAAGGCTTGCTTTCTTTAGGGCGTTAAGTGTTCAGGCGGATCCTTCTGGCTCCAGGCTGCTGCAGAAAGCTAATGTTTGTTGAGGGCTCAGAGTCAGTGAAGACGCAGTGGGCTTTTGGTTCCCACAACCAGTGCTGGGAGAATTGTGTGCTGGGAGCTGGGCAAAGCACATGGGACAGGGGAGCTTTGCCCTCAAGGGTCTTAGAAAGACTCTGAGAGACTTAGGTGGGCAGTGAGGAGATTCAAGCTGAGGGGAGTTGGCTGGAAATGTGCTGACCTGGGTTTAGGGTCCTGCCTGGATTGGACTGTTGGTGTCTCACCTGAGGGCTGAATCTCACAGGTCTTGAGACTGAATGAACCAAACTCTGGCGTATATTGATGTTGGTCTCTTGTATGGCTTCCAGTTTAGGTTCTTAGGGTCAGACTGGTGATGGAGGGAATGCCAGAGAGGTGGAAAACCTGCACTACTCATCCTCCAGGGTAGGGGGAGATAGGGAAGGCAGGCTGCTGACTGACCAGGGCAGGTCTTTCCTTGCTCCCAGGGTCCATCTGACCCGACTCTGAGGCATAGAGGGTTCTTGATTTAGGGATGGGTAAAGGGGAGATCAACTTAACATGCCAAAAGGAAGCTGCTCACTTGAGTAAAAGAGGCTACAGGATGAGAAGCCCCAAGGCTGGAGCTTTCTGCCCTGCAGTTGAATGATCTTCCTCTGTATTAGGAGCTCCCCAGGTGGCTCAGAAAGTAAAGAATCTGCCTGCAGTGCAGGAGTGAAAGTGAAAGTGTTAGTCACTCAGTCGTGTCCCACTCTTTTGCGACCCCATGGACTATAGCCCACCAGGCTCCTCTGACCATGGGATTCTCCAGGCAAGAATCCTGGAGTGGGTTGCCATTTCCTTATCCAGAGAATCTTCCTGACCCAGGAATCAAACCCTTGTCTCCTGCAGGAGATCCTGCATTGGTAGGAAGGTTCTTTACCGCTGAACCTCTTGGGAAGCCCTTCAGTGCAGGAGATCTAGTTTCAATCCCTAGTTCCGGAAGAGCCCATGGAGAAGGGAATGGCAACCCACTCCAGGATTCTTGCCTGGAGAATTCTGTGGACAGAGGATCTACAGTCCATGGGGTCCTAAACAAATTGTCTACTGCAGGAGATCCTGCATTGGTAGGAAGGTTCTTTACCGCTGAACCTCTTGGGAAGCCCTTCAGTGCAGGAGATCTAGTTTCAATCCCTAGTTCCGGAAGAGCCCATGGAGAAGGGAATGGCAACCCACTCCAGGATTCTTGCCTGGAGAATTCTGTGGACAGAGGATCTACAGTCCATGGGGTCCTAAACAATTGGATGCAACTGAGCAACTAACACTTTCACTTTCTTTCCTCTGTGTTGAGCCTCTCTGTCATCATTCTGGAAGACTGGGTAAAATTGCAAAGTTCCACTTGGCCCAAGCCCTGTTGTAGGCAGTGAAGGGAAGGGCAGGTCCCCTCTCAGGGTGAAGCAGACAAGACCGGGGCAGAGAGTTCTCTGAGGTGAAGTGGTGACAGAGGCATGGATACGAGGCATAGAAGCTCCATGTGCTCAGAGATGAGCTCCTCTGAGGGGGTTCCTGAGGACATCAGCCAGCTGACAGGTGGAAGGGGGCATTTCCTGTTAGAAGAGCTGGTGGAATACATGTCCCTGTGATTCAAGTTACACAAGCGATCAATTGAACTTCACCCTGATAAATCCTGGGTGATAGGTCAGAACAGATGTGAGGAGAAACCTAAAGCAGTGTGGACAGTGGCTCGGAGCCTAGGAGTTTGACTGCATAGTTAGAGGGCCTCAGAGGGTGGGTTCTTGAATCAGACATGAATGAATGAATGAATGAAATCAAGCTCATAGACACAGAGAACAGATTGGTAATTGCCAGAGGCAGGACTGGCAGAAATGGATGAACTTTTAAAAGTTTAAGTAAATTGAATAATAAGAAAAAATATAAACCAAGACAATAAACTATCAAATAAAATGTCTTTCTACCTTACAAATATATTTGGGAAGGAAAAAAAAGTCAATAAATGTCTTTATACCTTCTATTTAAGTGTTAATCATTCATTTGTGTCTGTCTTTCTGACCCCATGGACTGTAGCCTGTCAGGTTTCCGTGCCCATGGGATTCCCTAGGCAAAATACTCGAGTGGGTTGCCATTTCCTTCTCTAAGGGATCTTCCCAACCCAGGGATCGAACCTGGTTCTCCTCCACTGCAGCCAAATTCTTTACCTCTGAGCCACCAGGGAAGGTATTACTACCTTAAGTTAGTAAATAAAAATACTGAAATATTGCTATGTTATAATATTAAAAATTCAGTTCAATATTCAGTGATTCTTTTTTTAAAAAAACTCTTATTCATCAGTAAACGATACAAAGTGTAAGATGAAAGTAAATTGGAAAATTAGGAAGGAAATCAAGGTGGGGGGCACTTGTGATTCTGCTTAAATGTTATTGGCTAGTTCATGAACAGATATAGAGTGATGAAGTGAAATGGTAATAGTATAAGTTATAGAAAATGGGCACTTCTGTGAAAAATAAAAGCAAAAGTCTGTTACCAGGGAAGCTAAGTAGCTATGAATAAAATGGTAAAAGAGAAAGAATTTTTACATCTTGGGCAAATAATCAAGATTAAAATCTCCAATTTTTGTAGTCATAGAGAAATAATCCAATTATTCAACTGTCTAAAGGTATCACTTGTGGTTAAACTACTAAATAGATAAGTACGATTTCCTTACAGTTTTGAATATGTACCAAGGTGGAAAGATGGGGATGCTTTGAGGTGTTTCAATAATCTCTTCCAGCTGTGAACCATCATTAGACTCTAAAGATGTCAATTAGAATCAGCTTTTCAGAAGGTGATTGTGCAGTTAATCTACTTCCATGTCCTTTTTCTCAATATTTGTCTTTTCTTTTTCATTGTTAGCAAAAAGAGACAAATGTCCTTGGAAGCAAAATTAGTTGATTTTGTGTAAAATGCTAACCTGAATTTTAGGCATGTTCTATGCTATGCTTGGGGTCACTTCCCTGGTGGCTCAGAGGTTAAAGCGTCTGCCTCCAATGCGGGAGACCCAGGTTCAATCCTTGGGTTGGGAAGACCCCCTGGAGAAGGAAATGGCAATCCACTCCAGTATTCTTGCCTGGAGAATCCCATGGACAGTGAAACCTAGTAGGTTACAGTCCACGGACTCGCAAAGAGTCGGACACGCCTGAGTGACTTCACCTCATGCTATGCTTAGTCTCCCAGTCAGTGTCAGTCTCTGTGACCTCATGGACAATAGCCCGCCCGGCTCCTCTGTCCACAGGGATTCTGTAGGCAAGAATACTGGAGTGGGTTTCCATGCCTTCTTCCAGGGGATGGTCCCAACCCAGAAATCAAACCGGGGTCTCCCATATCACAGGTGGATTCTTTACCAGCTGAGCTACCAGGGAAGCCCAAATTTTAGGTATAGTTGGGGATTAAGGAAACTTATAGTTTAATTTAAGATTGAGTATTCCTTTAAGGTTTTACTTATTCATGTATTTTATTCCTGAACAAAGTACTTTAAATCTGTTTGTGTATTAATACCTTGCAATAAGATGCTGTCAAATAGTACCAGAAATGCACTGAAAAAATACATTTTCTTTTCAATAAATACGTGAGTATGTAATGATGGAAAAATGTGTTATGACATTCTACACATTAAATTCTTGATTATTTCTACTGCTAAATAGTAAAGTGTTTCCAATTCAAATCAACAAACTATTACCTAATAATACACTTTGGGTTTGTTTTTTTTTTTCTCTCAGAGATATTTATTTTGTATAATCCACACCATAGCTACCTCATTTTCTTGCTCTTATCTGACTATGGATAGGTTAACACTATTTGAACAGGGATTAAAATGTTCTCCCTGATTTGCTCCCTAATTTTCCAATTTCCAGTGTAGGTAAAATTTCACTGGGCTTCCCAGGTCTAGTGGTAAAGAGTCTACCTGCCAGTGAAGGAGATACGGATTCAATCCCTGGGTCAGAAAGATACCCCAAATTAGGAATGGCAACACACTCCAGTATTCTTGCCTGGAAAATTACATGTACAGCAGACCCTGGTGGGACTCAGTCTATGGAATCACAAAGAATCAGACGTGCTGAGTGAGCATGCATCACAAAATTTCATTATATTTTATAGTATTTTTAGGTTGATAAGAGTTTGATAGTATTCCCATCAATAAAAGATACCTTTGCAAATAAAGGAAAAATTAAAATAATTATTCCTCAGGTAGCATTTGAGAAAGAAAGAAAAGGGTGAGTAAGAAAATGGGAAAGCAGAAGGGAGGTAAGGTAAAGACATTTCAGTTGCACCATCAGCACAAGCAAACATGGAGATGACAGAAGGTTCATAGAAACTGGGATTTCAGTGGCCACTGGGCACTTACCCCTTTATACTCTTCCGTGACCAGGCGCGTCAAGGCAGCCCTCTGAGTTGAGAGCATTTTACCAGCTTTGTAGCTGAGAAGCCCGTGTTCGAACCCGGGGATTGTTATACCTCACCTGAGTGCACTTTCAAACGGCCCCCACCGCACAGCCTGGCTGAACTGAATTCCACAATGTGAGAATCTTGCCTTACTTTTCAAATTCCCTAACACCATGGCAACCTTCCAATTATTTTACAAGGTCGAATGAAAAGAGCAATTAGAGAATGAGAAAATTATATAGGACTTGAGCCTGAGAGAGCTTAGAAATTAGCAATTCATTATTGGAAAGGAAAATGTGACAAAGAAATTTTGAGAGTGATGATAACCTAGCTGAATCAGCCAGTCAGTAGAAGATTCTGGGAACGCTGTAATAAACCATCTCCTAGTTCAACTGAACTAAAGGCTCCTACTGCTTAGAAAATTGTACAGCATTCTTTGCCTCTCCTCGCAGGCCCCCCTGCCAGTCTGAGCAAGCAAGTGTGCATGTGATATGTTTGCAGGGCTCATTCGCAGAGAATCTCCATTTGTTTCTGGTTTAATCAGTTCTCCACGTGCCGTAAACCAATTACCACCTGTGATCTGTGTGAGCCCTTCACAGTGTGTGCTATACAGGAACGTTTAACAGGATCCTAACTCTTGTCTGGTTCAGAGTGCAGCCTTGACAAAAGAGCGAGGCATAGGGTGTGAGCATTGGCTCTTTACATTCTGGGAGCCCAACCTGAGGCTTGTGACCTGTCCAGAAGAGATAATTATGAAAGAAGAATAGCTGATGTTAGTCACAGAATAATAACAACTAACCTGAGTACCTATATGAATAAGGTAGTACCATTCTAAGCATTCTACATGTGTTATGTTGATCTTCACAAAATCTCTTTAAGTTAGGTATGATTATCTTAAAATTTATTTTTTTGAAGTGTAGTTGATTTATAGTATTGTGATAGTTTTTGGTGCACAGCAAAGTGATTCAATTATATATATATGTAATAGCTTGCATTTGCTAATCTCAAATTCCCAACCCATCCCCCTCTGTGCCCCAACCTTGGCAACCACAAATTTGGTCTCTGTCTGTGATTCTGTTTCTCTTTTATACATGAGCTCATTTGTGTCCTATCTTAGACTCCATGTGATATGGTATCGTATGGTATTTATTTTTCTCTGACTTCATTTAGTATGATACTCTCTTTCTGTCTGTCCACGTTGCTGCAGATGGTGTTACTTCATTCTTGGTGTCTGAGTGATATTCCATTCTGAATGTCTGTGTGTGTATGTATATGTGTGCATATATATATATACACACACAAACATTACATCTTTCTTATCCATTCCTCTGTTAATGGACATTTAGGTTGTTTCTATGTCTTTGGCTATTGTAAATAGTGCTGCAGTGAGTATTGGGTTGCATGTATCTTTTTGAATTATGGTTTTGTCTGGATACATGCCCCAGAAGTGGGATTGCTGGATCATATGATAGCTCTATTTTTAGCTTTTAAGGCACCTCCATACTGTTGTTCATAGTGGCTGCACTGGTTTATATTTCCACCAACAGTGTCAGAAGGTTCTCTTTGCTCATGCACCTTCTCCAGCATTTGTTATCTGTAGACTTTTTAACAGCCACTCTGACCAGTGTGAGGTGGCACTTCACTGGAGTTTTGGATTGCATTTCTCTAATACTTAGCAACACTGAGTATCTTTTGCTCATGTGCCTTTTGGCCATCTGTATATCTTATGCCCATGGGCTTTCTGCCCATTATTTTTTATTTTTAGTTATATGAACCATTTGTATATTTTGGAAATTAAGCCCTTGTCAGTTGCATCATTTACAAATACATTCTCCCAGTTTATAAGTCTACTTTTTGTTTTGTTTATGGTTTCCTTTGCTGTGCTTATGAGTTTGATTAGCTCCCATGGAACTAATAGAAGGACTGATGCTGAAGCTGAGACTCTTTGGCCATCTGATGCGAAGAACTGACTCGTTGGAAAAGACCCTGATGCTGGGAAAGACCCTGATGCTGAAGCTGAGACTCTTTGGCCATCTGATGCGAAGAATTGACTCACTGGAAAAGACCCTGATGCTGGGAAAGATTGAAGGCAGGAGGAGAAGGGGATGACAGAGGATGAGATGGTTGGATGGCATCACCAACTCAATGAACATGAGTTTGAGCAAACTCCAGGAACTGGTGATGGACAGGGAAGCCTAGCATGCTGCATTCCATGGGGTTGCAAAGAAGGTTGTTTCTATGTCTTTGGCTATTGTAAATAGTGCTGCAGTGAGTATTGGGTTGCATGTATCTTTTTGAATTATGGTTTTGTCTGGATACATGCCCCAGAAGTGGGATTGCTGGATCATATGATAGCTCTATTTTTAGCTTTTAAGGCACCTCCATACTGTTGTTCATAGTGGCTGCACTGGTTTATATTTCCACCAACAGTGTCAGAAGGTTCTCTTTGCTCATGCACCTTCTCCAGCATTTGTTATCTGTAGACTTTTTAACAGCCACTCTGACCAGTGTGAGGTGGCACTTCATTGGAGTTTTGGATTGCATTTCTCTAATACTTAGCAACACTGAGTATCTTTTGCTCATGTGCCTTTTGGCCATCTGTATATCTTATGCCCATGGGCTTTCTGCCCATTATTTTTTATTTTTAGTTATATGAACCATTTGTATATTTTGGAAATTAAGCCCTTGTCAGTTGCATCATTTACAAATACATTCTCCCAGTTTATAAGTCTACTTTTTGTTTTGTTTATGGTTTCCTTTGCTGTGCTTATGAGTTTGATTAGCTCCCATGGAACTAATAGAAGGACTGATGCTGAAGCTGAGACTCTTTGGCCATCTGATGCGAAGAACTGACTCGTTGGAAAAGACCCTGATGCTGGGAAAGACCCTGATGCTGAAGCTGAGACTCTTTGGCCATCTGATGCGAAGAATTGACTCACTGGAAAAGACCCTGATGCTGGGAAAGATTGAAGGCAGGAGGAGAAGGGGATGACAGAGGATGAGATGGTTGGATGGCATCACCAACTCAATGAACATGAGTTTGAGCAAACTCCAGGAACTGGTGATGGACAGGGAAGCCTAGCATGCTGCATTCCATGGGGTTGCAAAGAGTCAGGCACAACTAAGCGACTGGACTGAACTAAGTTCCCATTTGTTTACTTTTGGTTTTATTTCTGTTGCCTTGGGAGAGTGAAAGATAGGTATAATTATTAACTCCATTTTGCAGATGGGGGAACTGAGACCACAGGAGTTGAATTATTAATAACTTGCCCATAGGCACCCAGCTAGTAAAGGGTAGAGCCAGGTTTTAAACTCAGGCAGTCCAGCTCAGGGTCCTTGTTCCTAACTATAGTGAAGTCATCTAGTTTCTCTTGTAGATGACAGGTAATGGTTGACTGGTCTGATTACTTGTCCTAGCTTATGTGATTTTATTACCCACTTCTTGAAATACATTTGGGATGGTATGGAGAGCACTCAAACTTACTGTTCAACTGTTTAAACTGAACTGGCTTTTTATCTGGAATCTTTGCATTGACTCTTACATGAGTCAGTCTAATGACCTGGGGAAATCTGAGTGAGAATATTGCTCAATAAATCAGGATCCCTTTCCCTCTGGTTATGGTGATTTTATCTCCTTTATTTTACTTGTAGATGAGTTGTTATGCTTTGTGTTGTTGAAGTTCAACTAGGCAACACTGCCTTATTATAGAAAAATGGTAAACCTCTGTTCTTGGTTGTATTACTCTCCATACTCTTCTGAAATTTAGACAAAAATTATATATGTATAACACACACATTTGTTTTGTTGCAGCATTAGTTTGCTGTAGACAGAGTTAGAGTATTATATATATATTTATATTGTTGTTGTTGTTATATTTATATATTTATATTGTTGTTTTCCAGTGGCTAAGTTGGAAGTGGCAATCCATTCCAATATTTTTGTCTGGAAAATCCCTTGGACAGAGGAGCCTGGCTACAGTCCATGGGGTCTCAAAGAGTTAGGCACAACTAAGCGATTAAATAGTCATACATGTGTGTGTATACACATACACACGTGTGTGTATGTATGTGTATATATGTGTATATACATACACACACACACACACACACACACACACACACATATATATATATATATATAGCTGAAGGATATATAAGACCTGAGAAGAGAATGGGATAATGAAAGAAATTATATGAGCACTTCAGAAAGTACCAGAGAACAGATTATGGGAGAGGGAAAATTCTTATAAATTCTTTCATACACCTTTCTCATAAACACATAACAAAGAAAGTAGGCCAAGAGCAAGTTGGCAGGTGGGGAGCTAAGTGGCAAGAATCTTCTTAGAAATTGAGCTAAGCATCAACATGGTAACACTCTCCCTTGTGAATCTGCGAAGCAGAGGTCACCCTTTCAAGTTACTGGGCGTGGAGAGGCCAAAGGGCGGCATCTCCAGCAGCCCCTGTTGATTGGACAAGCTCCAGAGACCTGCACAGGGGCTGCCATGGCATCCTGGCTTCAGTCTAATGGGGCAGTGCTTTCCTGTCTCTTTCCTCGGAGGGGTGGAGTGCTTTCTATCAGATTGGGAGATGTTTCCTTTCCTGTAAGCCAGAGAGCAAAAGGCTGCTGGGCCCCTAGGGACAAGCCAGTCATCCAAAATGAAGACCCAGTGTGTTCCCCTTAGAGAACCAGAGCTGCCTCCTTCTCAAGGATAGAGAGACAAAACTTAAGATGCACCGTGTCCCTGGAAACAGAGATCCAGTGTTGTTAGGATGTCAGCACTCCTTGACTTCAGCTAAAAAGCTGGTGAATCCAAATCAAAATCCCAACAGGATATTTCATAGAAACTGCCAAACTGATTATAAAGTTTGTATGATAGAGAAGCTGTTTTAAAAAAGAACAATTGAAAAAGAATGATGAAGGATGTACTTGTCTTAACATGTATCAAAGTATATAAGAAAGAGTAAGATAGGAGAAATGAAAGAGTAGATCATTGGAATAAAACAAAATACAGAAATGGTTTTGTGTATGCACAGGGATTTAGAGTGTGAGAAAGATGGAGTTTCACATGGGTAAAAAAGAATGAAGTATTTCCCCTGAAACTGAGAGCTGGTTATCCCAATATCATTGCTTCAGGGAAGTTAGACATGCCCCAAGTCACCACTCCCAGTGCTGGGATACAGCTGAGGTGGACTAAAGAGATCTTTATTAAAAACAATATTTAGGTGAAAATGAAGACTATTTTGATAACTTTAGAGTAAGTTAGATCTTTTGGTAGGATGCTAGGTGCCAGAAGTTAAAAAAAAAAAAAAAACAACTGTTAACAGACTGTAAAATAAATATAAACTTTGTACACAAAAACTTCATAAGGGAAGTTTAAAACAAATTCGGCAACATTGTTTCAATTTGCTAAATATTTGAAAATTTTCATAATTTGGGGGAAAATATAAGCAGCAGATGAGAAAATGTTTGTGACACAAATTACAAGCAGGATTAATATTCAGAATATATAAAAGTACCAATAAATACCAAAACTGAAAAACTAATGAAGAATAGAAATGGGCAATTAAGAAATGCCAACACATTATAAATATAGGAAAAGTAATTCAAATTACTAGTAATCAGGGAAATGAAAATTAAATTAACAGTTAGCTAACATTTCTTACGCATTAGATTTGAAATAATTAAATGTATTGATCGTATCCTGTGTTGTCAAGGAAATAAGACACTCTCGTCCTCTTTTGTTTGGAGTGTTCTTATCAAAACCTTTGGGAGAGCATCCTGGCAGTATTATTAACTCTTTAATTTGCACACTCCTTAATCCAGAAATTCTGTATCTCAATTTATGCTAAAGAAAGACATATATATATATATATTTTTAAGATTCATGTAAAAACATTGGGGAAAGTGCCCATTATTAGAGGGATAAACTGTTGATACACATAAACTATAGTTATTAGAAAGAATATGGTAAATATATATATTATATATATATATATATACACAAAATTTTTTCCAATGTATTTTTTCTTTTGGTCAGTGACAAAGGCCAGTCAGTAAACAATTCATAGAACATGATTACATTATATAAAGGGAAAACAGAAAGACTTGTTTTTCACAGAACCATGCCTGGAAGGATGGCCATCACAACGTCCCTTTCTTTCTCTCTCAGTTCAGTTCAGTCGCTCAGTTGTGTCTCTTTGTGACCCCACGGACCGCAGCATGACAGGCCTCCCTGTCTGTTATCAACTCCTGGAGTTTACTCAAGCTCATGTCCATCGAGTCAGTGATGCCATCCAGCCATCTCATTCTTGGTCATCCCCTTCTCCTGCCCCCAATCCCTCCCAGCATCAGGGTCTTTTCAGATGAGTCAGTTCTTTGCATCAGGTGGCCAAAGTACTGGAGTTTCAGCTTAAGCATCAGTCCTTCTAATGAATTGAGGACTAATTTCCTTTAGGATGGACTGGTTGGATCTCCTTGCAGTCCAAAGGACTCTCAAGAGTCTTCTCCAACACCACAATTCAAAAGCATCAATTCTTCGGCACTCAGCTTTCTTTATAGTCCAACTCTCACATCCATACATGACTACTGGAAAAACCATAGCCTTGACTAGATGGACCTTTGTTGGCTGTCTCAAAGCTTGCAATTCCCTCTTCTCTTCCTAAACTCTTCACACAGATGAAAGCACACCTGTATCCACATACACACACATATACATGCATGTGCACACACCACCTACAGCATTATATCCTAAGTAGGTTCTAAGCTTTTTTTCCCTATTCTCATAGCACCCTGAACTTCCACTTCCCTCATCTAGATCATAACTGTTGATTCAAACTTTTTTATTCTAACTTCCAGAAGAGAGGGACAGTGTGTCATATGCTGTTGTATTATATTTGGAACTAATTATATGCTAGCCCCAAGGCCCAGCACTGTGTTTGGCACAAGGCAGAAACTCATTTGTTGAGTGATAAATAACTCCTTTGTAATAGTCAGCATTGAAATACATCAGTACATTGCTAGTTAATAAATAAAATGACCTATAAATTTACATCTCCTCTATCAAATGACTGATTTAGAGGAGAATAAGAAATTTGCAAGCGACGGGGTGGGGGACTGTTCATAAGCACTCCTTCCTCCAAGGATACCTGTAGCACCATTTTCTCTAGTTTGCAATGAGAAGAGGTCAGCTGCTTGTCCTCACTTTGTATGGACATGAGCCTAGACTTCACCTGGTGTCCTCTCTTCATTCGATATGTAAAATCTCAAAGGAGAAGTGACAAAACAGTGGATCAGAGAAGCTTTCTTTTTTTTAACAGTTAATCAAGGGTAATACTGGCACTTCAGTTTTTATTAAAGGAAAAATATAAAGCTAAGATAACGTGGAATTTGGGTTCCGAAAGACAGATAAAAGATGGAAGAAATGCAGTTCTCCTGTAAACACAGATAATGTTTTAGGACCAGAGAAACCCCGTATCTCAGGGGTGGAATGGATCTGCGAGGTTATCCAGTCCAGTGAAATTATATTTGTTATAACATATAAGTCTTCAGTAGATAAGTTATCACTATGGGTAAGTTTTCAGACAAGGATAAAGTAAACGTGGGTGTTAGGAAATGTGCCATGTGGTAAGAACAGATGGAATTTGTAAAGAAAACTGGGTAAGATAAGCCCTCTTGTCTTTGTCTTAATCTTCAAGTCTGCCTCACGTTTGAATGTATTTCTAGCAGGCAGTGTACCCACGGGTTTGTGAAAGCCCTGTGAGAGAAATGAGGCAAATGTATAATATCATGATCACTGCTTGCTCTGGAATTCCCTGTGCACCTGTCTGTCTCACCAATCCCTGGGAATCTGTTAATTGTCTAGTTTTGCTGCCCAGGCATTGCCAGCAAGTAGTAGGCAATCAGAAGTTTATTTAATTGATAGTATTAGATGCCTTTTTAATCACATGGAAAGAATGAGGTGGTTCTTTGAAAATGATACATGCCTTTGGAAGATAGGAAAAAAGACAAAATATTTTTTTATTTCTGAAATATTCTTTGGGATTTGGTATATGATTTTTGCCCTTACTGATAAGACTGGAGACCTAGAGACTCAATAGAAAGTAAGTCTTAGGCTCATGATTGGGCTTCCCTGGTGTCTCAGTGGTAAAGGACCTGCCTGCCAATGCAGGAGACACAAGAGAAGTGAGTTTGATCCCTGGGTCAGAAATATCCCCTGAAGAAGGAAATGGCAACCCACTCCAGGACTCTTGCCTGGGAAATTCCATGGAGAGAGGAGCCTGGTGGGCTACAGCCCATGGGGTCACGAACAGTCTGACATGACTGAGTGCGCACAAGCAAACACAGGCTCATGATCACGTCACTCTTAGAGGGTGATTGTCTATCACTCGTTTCTCTTTGACTGAGGATGGGTAGACCAGGAAGCAAGAGAGCCAAAAAAGTGATTCCAAGCTTTTCTGTTGGGCACAATGCGTTTTTCTTAATAAACTTTCTTGAATTTTGTGGTTCTACTTGTAGCCCTATTCTCTGGGAATCCCCTCCATCCGTAGATACCCTGTAGAAAGGACAGGCCTGGACAGGGAGCAGAGGCAGCTGGGTTGGGCAAGAGTCCGTGGTGGGTTAGGAAGGAAGGGGGAGAAAATCTAAATATTCGAACACAGACTCCAAAGCTATGAATAGTGGCCTGCCAGTGGGCAAGTGGGAGATTGCCTCCTAAGGATGAATGTCCTTAAAGGGATCCTCATTCAAATGAATGTCTATCCTTACTGTCAGTAATCTCTAAGAAATTTTTGTTTGATGAAAGTAAGCCACCTTTTGAATAATACTTGCTGATGTGGATTGTCTATGTATATGTGTGTGCATGTGTGTGTGTATGTATATGTGTATGCACCCTCTTGCCTCCATCTCCTGCCTCTGAGTTCTGCCCATAGTCTAACCAGGCTTCTGTGTATTCCCCACCAGAAAATACACATATTCATTATCAGATGGTAGCAATTTAAAATGAAAGAATTGGTCTCTAGAAACAGCTCCCTAAGTATATTTAATATATCTAATAGTGTTTATTAATATCCAAAAGGCTTCCCAGGTGGTGCTAGTGGTAAAGAATCCACCTGCCAATGCAAGAGACATAAAGAGACATGGGTTCAATCCCTGGATTGGGAAGATCCCCTGGAGGAGGGCATGGCAACCCACTCCAGTATTCTTGCCTGGAGAATCCCTTGGACAGAGAAGCCTCGAGGGCTATAGTCCATAGGGTTGGAAAGAGTTGGACATGACTGAAGCGATTTAGCACACATGCATTAATACAGAAAACTTTGGGAATGTTCTATCTAAAACAAAGTCATGTTGAATACAAGTCCAATTCTCACCTGTCTTTGGCCAACAGGATTGTTGACTGCCTTGAAGCATGTTTGTACTGTGAGGGATCTAGACTGGTATGTACAGCTCTCTCCTTTACAGATGAAGAAACTGAGGCCCAAAGAGATCAAGTGACCTCCTTACCCAGGGTCACAAAGTGATGCAGGATAAGCTAGACTGGACCCCAGGTGTTGAGGAATGTCAAGCCCGAGCACGCTTTTATTTCCTCGAGTCATCTCCTTGTCTTGCCAGTGCTTACTCCATCCCTGGTTGCAACAGGTCCCTCTTGGCTGGCTGGATCTAAACTTAGGCACTTTATTTCTTTCCCAGTGAAGTTTTCCCATATGGTTCATTATATAATTGGTCCTCAGCTAGAAAAGAAAATGTATGCTGGTGTCAGGAGGTAAACTCTTTAACTGTTCCACAGTTAGCTTTCTGCCTGCTGCACTTTTCAGCTGCAGAGCCAAGTAAATCTAGGACAGATGCCCTCATGAATCACTGATGGGGTCTGTAAAAAAGGATGTTTCCAGGCCCTTAGAGACCCGGCTTAAGAAATGCAAGGAGTTTCAGAAAAAGAGAAAGGCCGCCACTTTTCAAACCACTACTTTGTCCACCCTCTGAGTCTCTGACCTGCCAGCACAATATTAGCTCAAGCAGACATGATCCCCTCAGCTTCCCTGGGCTTGTCATCTCAAATCCCCAACTGCATTTGAGGAGCAGCACTGTTTGGAGGCAGAATACTGCAAAAGAACCAGAATAATAAGCCCAGGAGAAGCCAGAGAGTCAAGAAGGAGAGATACTTGGCAATGGCCAGAAGTCCTGGAGCTACTGGGCAAGAAGTTCAAGAGCATCAAGAAATCTCATTTCCCTGCCACGTTCCTGCTCAGGGCACAGCATTTGCTGCTGCCAGTGTGTGTAGATGGATTGGGCCATGAGGAAGGAACTAAAGGCACTGCATGCAGCTTGTAAATCCTTGGGATGAAGAAAGCAAGGCTTCAGAAAGAGAAACTAATCAGCCATGCGGGGAACACAGTACCAGCGTTTAAGCCTGAGCTTTGAGCCTGTGCTGGGCCTTCTAAGGAAAGCAGTTACTTCTAGGGTGGTGGGGGAGGGCGTCCAAAACCTTGCTTGTCTGCCACATGCTGCTTGGTACAAATAGTAACAAACACTTGGCATTTCCCCTAGTGCTATCCTGGGCACTCTTTCCAAGTATTAGGCATTCATTTAACCTTCTCCCAAAGGCTGTTGTTATCCCTGTTTTCCAAGTCAGACTCTGCAAAGTGAAAAACCATCCCCAATTTGCACATTTGTAATGGAGGAAAGCCATGATTGAAACCAAAGTCTCTGTGACCCTGAGAATCCACAGTCTAAATCATTAGGCTCATTATCTCTGGCAGTGCAGTTGCTATACAAGAGCTTGCTGACCCTCTTGGTAACCACGCTGAGATGCTGTCTGGGTCATTCGGAGGGCCCAGAGTTTCTGATCAGCTTCAAAGGTGGTTATAACGCTCTGGGGTACCCTGCTTCCTCCCTCTTTTTCTCTTTCTCTTCTCATCCTTTTTTCCTTTCCTTCTACATCTGTTGAAGCTCTCCTTGCCTCAAACAGAATAATATTGAAGCCATTATTTGGTCTCATGTATCAAAAGGTTTTTTATTTGGGGCCAAAGGTGGCACCTTTTCTTTTCCTTTTGTAATTTCCAACTCTTTGCTTATCAGAACTTACTTTCAAGGATTCAACATTTATGGTAAAGTATAAGTGATCGATGAGTCTCAGAAAGGAGGTGCCAATACCTCCTTATAAAGAAATATCATCCAAAGGCTGAGAACCACAGAAGAAATTATATTAAAATGGAGATTGTCACCAAAGGAAGGAATCAGTCACCAGGCAAAAGAGAAGGTGTCATCACGGCCAGGAGGAGGGTATGGGAAGAAGAGATGGCCCGTAGACCGAGTGTACGAACTTTCTTAGTTGACTTCTGTACCAGCTGCTGCAACGCTCCCCCTTTCCCAGGCTACCTCCCTGTAGCCTGCCCATCAGGAAGTGGCCAGGTTGTCTTTTTTCCAACCTACTCTTGCCATCCTTCTTTGGCTAACCCAGAATCCTAATGTAAGTCCTGCCCGCATGCCTTCAAGGCAGCTCAGTTCTTCCTGACCTGTATGTAAAATGGCTGATTTATCCAGGTCCTAGATAAGAGTTTTCACCTTCCTCCCCATAAGAAAGTACACACACATGGGGGTCACACCTAGAAAAGAACATTCCCAGAGATGTATTCTCAGCATTTGCAACTTCTTACTGCTGGGTGAATGGAGAGGCTAAGGGAACTGCTGTTCCAAGCTAGGGGATTTACAAAAACAGCCTACATTACTAAGGATCAGCTCTCCCCATGCCTGTATTTCATTAGCTCAGCATCAACTGACTTAACTAGAACAGACAAACACTCATTAAAATATCATGTTGGATGAGATGTAATTCTCAGAATAATGTTAACATTAAACAAGCAGTTGGGAGGCAGCATCACTCTGCCCTTGCAAGGGAGGGGGTATTCTGCAAGGTAAGCACTCTTCTTGCCAATGGGGTTGGGATGCTGGGTGGAGGGAAAGTGATTATGGATGAAGAGGCTGTTGCTGTGAGGGTAGAAGTTCCATACTGACTAAACCAAGCCCTATTCTCTGAATATTTGGCTTCTCAAAACATAATTCATTGTCAAACCTAAACTCAGTAATTACATCTTCTCCAAATCGACTATTCAGCATTTCCTCTTTACAGATAAACCACCCGTCCACTTGTAAGAGAAGCTGCCAAATTAACTCTCGAGTTTGCCAGAGTCATCTTCCTCATAGAGGATCAGTGAGGTGTGAGGCATTGTGGGAAGTGCCTCTAAGACAAAGGCATCTTAGAGGTAGCTGGTTTGGTGTAGTATGAACACTGCCTGAAGTTAGGTCTCACTTTAAGTACTAGCTGTCACTGTAGTGGGTTGAAAGTGTACCTCTCCCAAATTTATGTCTACCCAGAGCCTCTAAATGTGACCTTACTTGGAACCAGTGTCACAGGGACTGAGTGGGTCACAGTAATGACTCAGACCCTTACAAGAAGAGGAAAGGCTCACAGAGCGAAGAAGGCCACGTGAAGACTGGGACAGAAATTGGAGTGGTGAAGCTACTAATACAAACCAAGGAATGCCACGGACTGCCAGAGCCACCAAAAGGAAGAAACGAGAAGGATTCAGAGTGAATGTGGCCCTACTAACACCTTGCTTTAGGACTTGCAGTGTCCGGAGCTGTGAGAGAGTAAGTTTCTATTGTTTTAAGCCACCCAGTTTGTGGTAATGTGTTATGGCAGTTTTAGGAAGTGAATACAGTCACTGAAAGGCTGAGCAAACTTGATCTAGTCATTTTCTTTGAGCCTCAGTTTCTTTGTCTAGACCAGAGATTAGATCTATGACTTTGGGTAAGTTTTATGATCAATTTTCTCATCTTAAAATGGAGTACTATAACATTTTTTATAAAATTACAGTTAACGTGTATTGAGCATTGACTACATCATGATCATTAGTAGACATCTCACTAAATATTTGTTACTTCTTCC
The DNA here is from genome assembly GCA_006408675.1 of Madoqua kirkii. Taxonomy (NCBI): domain Eukaryota; kingdom Metazoa; phylum Chordata; class Mammalia; order Artiodactyla; family Bovidae; genus Madoqua; species Madoqua kirkii. The sequence goes on along the minus strand of SJYC01051264.1, from coordinate 8,380 downwards.
TAAATTCTGCTTTGATCTGAAAAGAAGCTGAGATACTAGCTTAAATTCTTGTCATAAAGCATGAATCACTTCCACAGAATTTAATGTTAAAGTTTCCAAAATCCAGTGTAAAAAAGGAAAAATGACATTTTAGGTAACTCATACAACCACAGAGCAATTGTTTTTAACGGTTTTCTTTCTTTATAATTTTTTAAAATTTATTTTAATTGGAGGCTAATTACTTTACAACATTGTGGTGGTTTTGCCATACATTCACATGAATCAGCCATGGGTGTACGTGTGTTCCCCATCCTGAGGCTCCCTCCAACCTCCCTCCCCATTCCCATCCCTCAGGGTCATCCCAGTGCACCAGCCCTGTCTCATACATCGAACCTGGACTGGCAATCTATTTCACATATGATAGTATACATGTTTTAATGCTATTCTCTCAATCTTCCCTTGCCTTCTCCCACAGAGTCCAAAAGTCTGTTCTTTACATCTGTCTCTTTTGCTGTCTCGCATATAGGGTCATTGTTACCATCTTTTAAATTCCATATATATGTGTTAATATACTGTATTGGTGTTTTTCTTTCTGGCTTACTTCACTCTGTGTAATAGGCTCCAGTTTCATCCACCTCATTAGAACTGATTCAAATGCATTCTTTTTAGTAGCTCAGTAATATCCCATTGTGTATATGTACCACAGCTTTCTTATGCATTCGTCTGCCGATGGACATCTAGGTTGTTTCTATGTCCTGGCTATTGTAAACTGTGCTGCGATGGACATTGGGGTACACATGTCTCTTAATTCTGGTTTCATCGGTGTGTATGCCCAGCAGTGGGATTGCTGGGTCATAAGGCAGTTCTGTTTCCAGTTTTTTAAGGAATCTCCACACTGTTCTTTATAGTGGCTGTACTAGTTTGCATTCCCACCAACAGTGTAAGAGGGTTCCCTTTTCTCTACACCCTCTCCAGCATTTATTGTTTGTAGACTTTTTGATAGAAGCCATTCTGAGCGGCATGAGATGGTACCTCATTGTGGTCTTGATTTGCATTTCTCTGATAATGAGTGATGTTGAGCATCTTTTCATGTGTTTGTTAGCCATCTATATGTCTTCTTTGGAGCAATGTCTGTTTTTTGATTGGGTCGCTTATTTTTCTGGAATTGAGCTGCAGGAGTTGCTTGTATATTTTGAGATTAATTCTTTGTCAGTTGCTTCATTTTCTATTATTTTCTCCTATTCTGAAGGCTGTCTTGTCACCTTGCTTATAGTTTGCTTCGTTGTGTGAAAGCTTTTAAGTTTAATTAGGTCTCATTTGTTTATTTTTACCTTTATTTCCATTACTCTGGGAGGTGGGTCATAGAGGATCCTTTTATGATTTATGTCAGAGAGTGTTTTGCCTATGTTTTCCTCTAGGAGTTTTATAGTTTCTGGTCTTCCATTTAGATCTTTAATCCCTTTTGAGTTTATTTTTGTGTATGGTGTTAGAAAGTGTTCTAGTTTTATTCTTTTACAAGTGGTTGACCAGTTTTCCCAGCACCACTTGTTAAAGAGATTGTCTTTACTCCATTGTATATTCTTGCCTCCTTTGTCAAAGATAAGGTGTGCATAGGTGCGTGGATTTATCTCTTGGCTTTCTATTTTGTTCCATTGATCTATATTTCTGTCTTTGTGCCAGTACCACACTGTCTTGATGACTGTTTCTTTGTAGTATAGCCTGAAGTCAAGCAGGTTGCTACTCAAGGTTTTTTTGTATTTCCACACAAATTGTAAAATTATTTGTTATAGTTCTCTCAAAAATACTATTGGTAGCTTGATAGGGATTACGTTGAATCTATAGATTGCTTTGGGTAGTATACTCATTTTCACTGTAGTGATTCTTCTGAACCATGAACATGGTATATTTCTCTATCTGTTAGTGTCCTCTTTGATTTCTTTCACCAGTGTTTTATAGTTTTCTACATATAGGTCTTTTGTTTCCTTAGGTAGATATATTCCTAAGTATTTTAACTTTTCATTGCAATAGTGAATGGAATTGTTTCCTTAATTTCTCTTTCTGTTTTTTCATTGTTGATGTATAGGAATGCAAGGGATTTCTGTGTGTCAATTTTATATTCTGCAACTTTACTATATTCATTGATTCAGTTCCGTTCAGTCGCTCAGTCATGTCTGACTCTTTGTGACCCCATGAATCGCAGCACGCCAGGCCTCCTTGTCCATCACCAACTCCTGGAGTTCATTCAGACTCACGTCCATCGAGTCCATGATGCCATCCAGCCATCTCATCCTCTGTCATCCCCTTCTCCTCCTGCCCCCAATCCCTCCTAGCATCAGAGTCTTTTCCAGTGAGTCAATTCTTCGCATGAGGTGGCCAAAGTACTGGAGTTTCAGCTTTAGCATCATTCCTTCCAAAGAAATCCCAGGACTGATCTTCAGAATGGACTGGTTGGATCTCCTTGCAGTCCAAGGGACTCTCAAGAGTCTTCTCCAACACCACAGTTCAAAAGCATCAATTCTTGGCACTCAGCCTTCTTCACAGTCCAACTCTCATATCCATACATGACCACAGGAAAAACCATAGCCTTGACCAGATGGACCTTAGTCAGCAAAGTAATGTCTCTCCTTTTGAATATACTATCTAGGTTGGTCATAACTTTTCTTCCAAGGAGTAAGCATCTTCTAATTTCATGGCTGCAGTCACTATCTGCAGTGATTTTAGAGCCCCCACAAAATAAAGTCTGACACTGTTTCTACTGTTTCTCCATCTATTTCCCATGAAGTGATCATTGATTAGCTCTAGTAATTTTCTGGTGGAGACTTTAGGGTTTCTATGTAGAGGATCATGTCATCTGCAAACAGTGAGAGTTTTACTACTTCTTTTCCAATCTGGATTCCTTTTATTTCTTTTTCTTCTCTGACTGCTGAACCACAGGGCAATTAAAAATAATTTTTTTTAATTGGGGTAAAGCAGAGACATTACTTTGCCAACTAAGGTCCGTCTAGTCAAGGCTATGGTTTTTCCTATGGTCGTGTATGGATGTGAGAGTTGGACTGTGAAGAAGGCTGAGTGCCGAAGAATTGATGCTTTTGAACTGTGGTGTTGGAAAAAACTCTTGAGAGTCCCTTGGACTGCAAGGAGATCAACCCTGGGATTTCTTTGGAAGGAATGATGCTAAAGCTGAAACTCCAGTACTTTGGCCACCTCATGTGAAGAGTTGACTCATTGGAAAAGACTCTGATGTTGGGAGGGATTGGGGGCTGGAGGAGAAGGGGACAACAGAGGATGAGATGACTGGATGGCATCATGGACTCGATGGACGTGAGTCTGAGTGAACTCCAGGAGTTGGTTATGGACAGGGAGGCCTGGCCTGCTGCGATTCATGGGGTCACAAGGAGTTGGACATGACTGAGCGACTGAACTGCACCGTTGATTTACAATGTTGTGTTTGTTTCAGGTGTACAGCATAGTGGTTCCATTATCCCTATGAAAATCTCCATTCTTTTTCAAATTCTTTTCCCATGTAGGTTATCAAAGAATATTGAATAGAGTTCCCTGTGCTATTCAGTAGGTCCTTGTTAATAATCTATTCTCTGTATAGTTGTGTGTATATGTTAATCCCAAACTCATTTATCCTCCCCCAACCTTTACCCTTTGGTAACCGTAAGTTTGTTTTTGAAGTCTATGAGTCTCTTTCTGTTCTGCAATTAAGTTCATTTGTATCATATTTTTAGATTCCATGTATAAGTGATAACATGATATTTCTGTGTCTGACTTAGGATGATAATCTCTAGGTCCATCCATGTTGCTGAAAATAGCATTATTTTATTGTTTTTATGAATGAGTAATATTCTATTGTATGTGTGTATATCATCTTTATCAATTCATCTTTCCATAGACACAGGTTTCTTGCATGTTTTGGCTATTGTAAATAGTGTGGCAATGAAAATTGGGGTTTATGTATCCTTTTAGGTTGATTTTCTTTAGATATGTGCCCAGGAGTGGGATTTCTGGATCATATGGTAGCTCTATTTTTATTTTTTTAAGGAACCTCTGTGCTGTTTTCCATGGGCTTCCCTGGTGGCTCAGACAGTAAAGAATTCACCTGCTATGCAGGAGACATGGCTTTGGTCCCTGAATTTGAAAGATCCCCTGGAGAAAGGAATGGCTAACCCACTCCAGTATTCTTGCTTGGAGAATTCCATGGATAGGAGAGAGTCCATAGGGTTGCAAAGAGCTGGACACAACTGAGCAACTAACACTTTTACTACTACTTTTTATACTTTTACTACTTTTACATACTACTTTTACTGCTACTGTTCTCCATAGTGGCTGTAACAACTTACAGTGTAGGAAGGTCCTCTTTTCTCCACACCCTCTGTAGCATTTATTGTTTGTAGACTTTTTGATGGCCATTCCTTGTGTGGAGTGATACCTCGTCATAGTTTTGATTTGCAGTTGTCTAAAAATTAGTGATGTTGAGCAACTTTCATGTGCTTTTTGTCCATCTGTGTATCAGATGATCACAATTCTATCCTGGAAATCTTAGGGGAGATACTGGTGGGCCAAACTATATACTCCTGTGGACCCAGAGTTTTCCTGTAAATGTTTCCAGACTTGATTTAGCTTCATGTGTTACTAAATTTCTTCTGTGTGTAGGACTCACAGTAGCAGAAATAAAGAAAGACCCAATTGGTGTCCATAAAGAATTTCTAGGCCATTAGTAGGGTAGTGCTTGGAGGGCAGTTAGATAAGCCTACTGGAAACTGATGTGAGGAGCCATAGAATCTTGTCCTTACACTTTGAGGGTTGAACAGATAGATAAATCAGTCAGATTCTGAAACAGCACAGACCATCTTTTAACTTGTGGCCATGGAACACATTTCTTACTAAGCAATGGTAATATCATTTTACCTTCTGTTCCCAGCCTAGTGCCCACACAGGACAGTTTAGAGGATAAAAGACTTCATTTTCCTGGAAATCCTACTCTAAGGATTTCTACTTCCAAGAAAATTAATGTCTGGAAATTGAAGCAAAAAATGTGTGCTGAGTCCTGGGAATATACAAGTGAGAAAACCCAACAGATCTTTGCTCTAATGGAGGTTTTATTCCAACAAGGGAGACTGATGTCAACTGATAATCACCAAATTGAAGGTGAAAATGTTTTGTGAGAGTAGCTAATAGAATTATTCTCATTAGGGAGGTCAGGGAAGTCGTCCTGAAGTGATGTCTGAGTGGAGATCTGAGTTTATCCAGGTGAATGGGGAGAAAAGAGCATCCCAGACAGAAGGGGCAGCACATAAAAAAGTCCTGAGGTGAGCGGGGCTTGACTAGTGGAAAGGATGGAGTAGAGCCTAATGCTGGTGCTCTTGGGAGGGCAAGGCAAGGCCTGGTGGGAAGAGGGCACTGCTGAGTGATGCACAGAAAGACCATGCAGGGCCTTGTCAGCCATGAGCACCTTCATCCTTATCCTTAGAGGAGTGTGAAGCTATTTGTGAGTTGAGAAGTGTGCAGCACAATGTGGTTCATGGATCAGCTGCATGAATGTCACTGGGGAGCCTATTAGAAACACAGAATTCAGTCCCAATTCACACTTGCTACTGAAACAGAATCTCTTCCCCATGTGGTTGGCATGCATATTAAAGTCTGAGAAACACTGGATTTTCAGGTAGTATAGGAACTGCATAGGATGGACCATCTACTGGAAACATTTGTGTTATTTAGTATGCATGCATGTGTGTATGTGTGTGTGTGTGTGAATTAAAAGAGGGACCATAATAAATCCCATCACAGACACCTGTTGAATAGTAGGACCTGTTATTCTGTGAGCACTCTGTTTGAGAGCATTTCCTCCTGTGTTAGAGCTCCTCTGTGACTTGGGACAGGGCTGAGTATGTTTACTATGCTCCTCAATCACTGCATGGCCCAAGGAAACCTCTCTCTGGGCTCATCACTCAGGTACTTTGTTGGGGCCGGTTCCTGACCCTGGCAGCCATCTCTAATGGATCAGGCTCCTGAGTTTAGACATGGCCTGAGACTCTCTCCACATAGTTTACCAAGTCATACCAGTTAATCTGAATCACAAGGTTAGATCAATTTCCCACCCTCTGTTTCTTTGAACAAGGCATGAAAACAAATTTCAGCAACAATCAACATTTCTGAAGCATCATCTGTATCTTCCCAGGATCATTTAGGCTTGCAAGTCTAATTGCTGAAAGTACATTTCCATGAGGGTAGCAGAATCACAGCCCCTTGCAGCTTAGCCACAAGGGACAGGGAGGGTTACACAGAAGACCACCCAGCCAGAAGAGCAGGAAGAAATAGTAGCTTAGGGAGCCTGCTTCTAACAAAGGCACTGACAGTTCGGAAAAGAATGGCAGAGACTTCTTCATGAAAGCATTTATCTTTTTGAACTATCAGAGCTGCCTCTGGGTCTGCAAAGAAGGATGACTGGAAGTTGTTCAGAAAGACAACTTAGCATCTAGGCAGCTTCAGCTCCCACAAGCTTAGACAGAGATGGATAGGCTGTCAAACACCACAAAAATTCATCCTGTGTCTTGGAACCAACTAAGGTTTCCAGCAGCATAAGTATCCAGCTTAATTTTCCCCTCAAATTATTTATAAAAGAAAAAACTAATCTTTCTCTCTCCCCAACACATGCTTAGAGGTGAATGATAAAACTGGATATGCCACTAACTGTCCCAAATCCGATATTTGGTCAGTTGTTTCAAGACAAGCATTTTTCTGCACACTCAGATCCATGGCTGTGGTCAGATGAGATTGATTATGTATCGGAATGCATCAACTTTATTATTCTGGAGTTTTGTGGACTTGGCTAGGTCAGCATTTAGTTGGTATCCACTTGGTAGCTTCAGAAAGACTTCTGGACTCTCTATTTGAGTCTCCTTTGAGTCCTAGTGGTAAGAGGAACAAGCAAGAGATTCAGGACACAGCTCCAAAGGACAACAATATTGCTATCTTTAAGTGATATTTATCCCTATGACATCAGCAGAGGCAAATATATGGTTGACTAATAAACAATTAAAACTACCAGCCAAGCAGAAGGATGTGGGTAGGTAAGGAAGAACGAGAGAGACATAGGTATTAACAATAGTGCAGTGACTCAGATGGTAAAGAATCCGCCTGCAATGCAGGAGACCTGGGTTCAATCCCTGGGTTGGAAAGACCCTCAGGAGAAGCGAATGGCAACCCACTCCAGTATTCTTGCCTGGAGAACTCCATGGACAGAGGAGCCTGGTGGGCCATAGTCCATGGGGTCACAAAGAGTCAGATACGACTGAGTGACTAACACTTTCACTTTTCGCATAACACTGCAGTACGGTGGGACATAGAGTAACAGTATCATGGCATTGTTGACAAAGGCTGCAGACTTAGAGGAAGAGGGGGAGATGTAAGCTAAATGCTAGTAGCTGGAAAGGAAAAAAAAAGTCGAACCATTGAGCAGGTCACTCAGTGGCTTCCTTGAGCATATGCAGAGGTTCTAAGTTGACCCTGTACACCATACACCTAGAATAGTCTTCCCAAGGAGACAGTCAAGGGTGCTTCAGATTGGCAGATCTTGAAAGATGATCAAACAGGTCATCTTTTCAAACACCAGTTATTTCCCTGCAGTGTTCAGAAAGGTTTACTCTGAAACACAAAATGCAAGCAACTAATTTCAGCTTTTGTATCTGAGTACTATAATTTCTATATCCCCCTGGGAGTTATTCCATTATGTTTTATTTTATTACTGTGTTCAGTTCTATGCACAGCATGAAAAGCTAACTTTGAGCCACCAGATTTCATAATGCTGATTCAATATTATTTTATACTTCAACTAACTCTTCCGGGGAAAGTAATATTGAGATGTATTTCTGTTTGAGAGAGCTGTGATTGTGCTCATGTACACAAAGCTGAGCCAAAGACATGGGTCCAAGTGTGTTCATGGTGCATCCCTGGCATGAATGTAAGGCTCTCTATACAATGAGAAAAGTGTCCGTTTATTCATTATTTATTAAAATAGCTTCCAATCTACTCTTTCCAGCTTTATTGAGACATAATTGACATATAACATTGTCTACGTTTAAGGTACTCCAAAACTGTGTTGATTTGCTATACTTAGTTTCAAAATGGCTCTTAAAGTACAGTTAGTTAAAACCTACATCCCCTCACATAATTGCCACTTCTCTTTTTGATGAAGTGAGAGAGAATTACTGGTATCTTGGGCATGTCCTGCATAACTGAGGAGGCTGGGTACTCTCTCGAATTACTTTACTTTGCCTTAAGGAGAAGTCATACTTTGAGAAAATCTTGGCCCTAGGCTGTAATGCCTTTGGGGAGGGATAATGCATAAGAAGTTTCCAATATGTCCAAATTCCTCTTTTTTTTTTTCCCTTTTGTT